>CABEEJ010000298.1:0-13719 GCA_901482245.1 Timema douglasi | reverse complement strand
TCCCCCCCCCCCCCCCTTCAGTATCATATTTGTCTGTATAAACTGCTGGACACACATTTTCCCTTCTATTTGTTACTATGCCTCTTTTCCTTCCTCACTATATTAAAAAGTATTTTTTGACTTCTTCAGTGTGTTATAACAACCGTTAGAAGTGATCATATCTACATATGTTTCAACTTCAAAAGTTAAAAAATGGCCAACTAAGCAGAAAAAAAATTCTTTCTTGTGCGACAACTAAGGCAAGAGTTTTAAATAGTTGTTATTAAAGGATCATAAGGCTGAAAACAATGGATGTAAGGAAAGTGAAATTAGTAAAATATTCTTTATTGCACATTAATACTACCTTTTCAAAGTGATTTAATTTTATGGGGATAGGGCAAACATCAATTGTGTGTGCTAGATAAATATTTATGGCTACATTGATTCCATGGCAGCAGTCTCATTTGTCATAATTCTGAGAAAGAAGGGATCATGTATTTTTTTGTACCAGGCTGTGATGGATACAGTGGTGAACCCACCCCAGCCAGGGGAGCCATCTTATGAGCGATATAAAGCTGAGAAGGAAGGGGTACTCAAGTCACTGGCAGAAAGGGCAAAGATGGTGGCCGACTCATTCAACAGTTTTGAAGGTTTCTCTTGTAATACTGTGCAGGGAGCCATGTATGCTTTTCCTCAGGTAATATACCCTATCACTTGATTTTTGTAGGTATGAGGTATTAAATTTTTGATTTGTAGCATCATCATCATCATCATCATTGTCATGAATAGTTTCCATCATCTGGCTGGGTCTGTTTGGAACATAAGCCTCTCCAGCGTATCTTTCCTCACCTACACCTCTTCTCTACAATGAGCAGGTCTTCTCCTCTCTCCTCCACACTCGCTTCAGCGACCTGTCCCATGGTCTGAATTTTGGCGTCCTGTCTCCCACTTCAATATTCAGCATCTTCTTTGGTATCTTCTCCTCCATTATCCTCACATGACCCTACCATCTTAGTCATAATAATGATAATATTTGTATGTTACTACTAAATATTTACAGAGTTATAAATATGATTGCTTGCACCTATTAAGACTTTTTGTTTTTTTCACTATCTAACATATAATCTTGTCTTTCATATTAGAATCTCAATCTCCAAACAGATTAAGGTTTTTTTAAGTACATTCACTGACTTTATCTGCATGTATACCGACTCCATTGACTTTTGATTTCGTGGCAAGGCCCTGGAGTCAATGACCTAGTAAATTTGTTTCCCCTATCTCCTAATTTTTGTTTCACACTCTGTTAATATAACTAAGTTATAGTTCCATTATTGTATTATATTATTGGTCTTGTAATTATTATTTTTAGCGCTGCTTCTTACTGCCTGTTTGAGTTTTACACCATATTCAATCTTGTAATTAAGATGGAGGCGTATAACTCGAACAGGCAGTAATGGAGGCTCCGAAAGTTCTTTTAAAGTTTGTATGGTTGGGGAAAGCTGCTACGGGGGCCAAAGGTCCTAACCGAGTAACATTTAAGACCGTGGATGACTTTTGAAGCTATTTGGAGAAGGCTTATTTTTCATGAGTAATACTTTTTTGTATGTCTTTTCTTTGTCATTATGTAGAGTAACAACATATTAGGAACTTGGGTTGGAGAAGAACATCCTAACTTTTTTCTCTCATTAATTAAAATGATAGGCGAGCCACTTTTATATTTTTATTTTATATGTAATGTTACTTTGCAGTGATGGTGGAACCTTATTTGTGTTATAAGGGCTATTAACAAAAATATAAAAGGGTGATTTGAACGTCATAGTCCCCAAGCCAAAAGGGGGTTCGAAAGCTCTCCTCCAGAAATGTTCTGAAATTTTGATGCCCCTAGAAACTACATAGAGTGGTCCTCACTTGGAAAAATGTATGAAAAATTATACTCCTGTAGAAGTTATTTTGAAGTGTTCCTCACTTGGAAATATTTTTAATTCCATTATAAACTTTTTAAAGTGGTTCTTTAGTGGAAAATTTTTAAAAATGGGATACCTCTAGAATATATATATTTGGAGTTTAAAAAAACTTAATTAATGTTTAGTACACACAAACAAAAAAATATTTCTTATATTTGTGTGTGCGCCATCTCCCACTGAATTTTCTTTTAAGTTTGATTTAATTTGTGAATAATCTTTTATCACAAACTATGTTTTTTATTTCCTAAAGTGTAAAAAAATTTAAATAGAAGAAGTCTGATGAAATATGACTCTAGCAAATTTATTTCAACTCTGGTGCTCCTTTACGACCTCAAATTCACCAACCTTTTCAGACATAAACCACTTCTCAGTTGCTCACAAGTTGTCAAAGATCCAATCCTCGTTAACATTAACAATCTAATTTTTATTGCAAAAACTTTACCTGATAAAATGTACAAGATCTATTTTCAATGATTCATGTGTCAGGTCATGTAATCTGCAACTGAACCCTTTGATAGATAGCTTTAAAATAACACTAATAAAATAGTAAAATGTTATTTAAAAAAAGGTTTTTCTTTTAAAATTAAACTGTACTAAGTCATTAAAGATGCTAAATCCCTTTAAAACAATAAACCCAAGTTTTTATTCTGATTCCTGGTAACATTGTGTCGGCCGCTCAGCATGCGTGGATGTTGCGGCCTAGATACACATTTTATGATGGTGTCATACAAATCAATCATTTCAATTTGTTTTAGTTAAAGTAATTGATAGACATGTTTGTACCCTACTTATGAGAAATTTTACTAAAGAGATCCTACCAGATGCAATTTTTGCTTTTCTTCCAGTTGAAAATACCTGAAAAAGCAATTAAGAAAGCTGAATCCTTGAAACAGCAACCCGATGTTTTCTATGCATTCCAGTTACTTGAACAAACTGGAATATGTGTTGTACCTGGATCTGGCTTTGGACAAAAACCAGGCACCTACCATTTTAGGTAGGCATGATCTTTTGAAATACTAAAATTTATAACATAATTTATAGTGAACTAAATCCCTTGAGAGCTTAAAATATTATACACACATGAGAATTTTCAAGCCAAGGCCAAGCTTTTAACAGATACAGCTTGAGCTTGTGGTAAATATTATAATAATTATTATTATTAGCACCGCGTCTTACTACCCGTTCGGATTATACGCACTTATGCTAATGTGTAATGGTAGGGTGATTGTGAGATGTCCGAACCACGGTGGAGGCCTGGCATTCCCCACATTCACAAGATGTCTTGTCAGAGGTGAAGGAAGGGCTTAGTAATCAGATAAATCGGTGCCGGAACCGAGAATTGTTGTGGTAAATAAAACGATTGGATTTCACTAGGGGTATTCAAATATTTTTTTGTTAGTTCACCCCTCCCCCTAGTATAGTGTTTTAATACCCATTCAGTTTATACACCTATGTACTAACTACACTAATGTTTTAGGTATTAGGGAGGTTTAATTGAGAGGAAGTGCACTCACATTTGTGTGGAAGGAGAGTGGAAAACCATTTAGACCACGCGGCTACCAAAACGGGTTTTTGTTAGTTATTTTATGCTTGAAATAATTCTATTTCTATATTTTAGTTATTTATATAATTTTTTGCATGATAATTACTTGGAAAATGTTTTAGTGCACAATTGTTTGTTATATTTAATTTGATTTTGAAAAATAAAGTTATTATCACAACTTACGATTCAATTACTTCAGATTTTTTCCATATGAATATTGTCTTTTAATGGACATAATAGCTCAGAATAGCAATAAAGACAACATCCTAGCCTTTGCCAAGTCTCTCACTTCTTAAGCCACAAAATATCCATAGGCAGGACGGTTGGATATGGTGAGGATACGGCTATTCAGAGGTTGAATGTGTGAGGGTCTACTGTATTTAGAAAAGCTTTAAAAAAATTAAGGACTAGAGTCCTCCGTCCTTTTCTGAAAATTCCAGCTATATTTTACAAACTTTGGTGTGAGGCATTATTATTATTCGAAATGAGTAGTAATTAGTTTTTTCCTTTATAATGGGAATGTGCTATTTATAACACAGTCAGAACTTGGATATTAAATTCATCATTGATAACTTAGAAGCCCTAATGAAAATCAAACCCAGGTTCCTTGTTTCAATAGGTAAACAAAATAAAAGTTGCCACTAATAGTTAGACTTTGATAGACTAAACAATGAAATAATTGTTCAAAAATCAATTTGATAAATAAATAAACTTGCGTTGTTTGAGCAGGCTCATGGGATATTTCATGTCTCATCAATAAGTGTATTTCAAATAGCTTCACTTTATAGACAAATAATTAAATTTATTTAATTCCAAATATAATAGCAGGCAGCCAAGTTCCCACTGAAGGAATAGAAAGAGTAATACGTTTCTCAGTCACCTGACAGTGTTACCACACCAACAAATATATATAATTGGGTTTCTTTATACCCCAGCTCGCCTGCTGCTCGAGGGTTAACCTAGAGGCCGGACTTTAATCCTGACCGATTTGATGGAGTTTTTTTTAATCCTCCAAACCAATTCTGTTGCATTTCCTCTAAACTGTGGGCATTCTAAATATTATTATTATGAACCGTGTCTTACTACTCGTTCGGACTATACGCTTATCCTAAACAAACTAGAAGTTGAGAACCATTTGAAAAACAATGTTAAGTTTGAATATTAAAAGAAAAGATTTAGTATTGGGAAAAAAAAAATTAAATGTTGTGTAGTTGTACAACCCTAGGTATTAAATAGCATTTATAAACTTTAATATTATACTATTATACAAAGAATGTTATAAAAAAAGAATAAGATTTGGAAATGCTTACAAAAACAAAGGGTTAAGTTTGATGAAGTTTTTTTTTTCATCGTAGCATCTTACTAGATGTTCAGATTATACACGTTTATGAACTCTAATGGGGTAGGGATGAGGAAGGAAGCATTTTAGAGGTAATCTACCTGAATTTGCCTGGAAGGATAGTGGAAAACTATATAGGGAAAACACCCCTCTGTAGACACAACTGGTATTCAAACCCTGATCTCTTCGCAATCATCAGGTCATTCTGACACGAGTGATATCTCTGATCATTCGGCCACTGAAGCGGGTATGAAATGAATCAGTTAGTGGAAGATGTTGGCAAGAATGTTCATAAAGATTAATAATACTTGGTTCAGAAAAGACAGAAGTGAAGAGATGCAGCAACCCAATCAAAAGATTGATGACAAATGATGGTATTACAAACATGATTTAACATAATTAAGTCCTTCCTGAGCTCGTAAATTAAGTTACTATCACAAGATCCAATTTAACTTTAGTGAATTCTGAAATTTTTGAAGATACCTATCAACACACATCTTGGTTTAATCACATGTTTACTTAAGTTGTGTTTTTGTTGCAGGACGACAATTCTTCCACAGCCAGAGAAATTGAAAACCATGTTAGAAAATTTCCGTGACTTCCACAAAAAGTTTTTAGAAGAGTACAAATAATAATAACCTGTGCAGACAGTGTTGTCAAAATTATGTTTTTTTAATAATTCAATGAATAATTTATTTTATGAATATATACTTGATTTTATATAAAATTTCATTATAATGAAAACAAATTTTTAAAATCTTAACAATCATTTATGTACTCAAAATAAATTCTATTATTTTGCATTTTAAATGTTAATATTGACAAGAAAAAAAACAAGTATACCAATTTTAGGGTCTACTATCAACAACTTTTTATATTGGTGATTTATTTTATTTTATTTGCAGTAGTAATTTCGTAAAAACAAAATGTCATAAATACATGTTATTTTAAGAATGTGTTCTTTCGAAATGAGTTTTAATTTTGTTATGGAAAATATAAATTATATTAAGAATAATACATCTAGATAAAACAACAGCCTCATATAAGGTATGTTAAAATATAAATTATTGATATATTTAGAACACCTCCATATCTCGGTAATGGATGTTTTGAGTATTTAGTATTTCTAGATATTGTTAAGTCATTGAAATCATATTAATTTAAAAATATTTTATCAAATTGTTAAAAGATTTATAGTTTAATACTACTTCTTAGTCCTGATTGCAATGTTGGTTTGAGGGATTGATCAACTTGTTGATATTTTTTACTAAATACTGGCTGTCGACATTTTAATCAGGACTTTGAATAGTTTAAGTCATATTAATACATAAATATGGAGAGCTTATATATTATCATTATACAGTATTTGTTCCGAACTGGAATGTGTACAAATGCTTGGTGCTTGATTATATATATATTTAACTAAGGTGACAACACTAAGTGTATAGAATGAGGAACAAAGTGAACATTTTTCATAGCCTGACAGTTTTTTTTACAAAAAAAAACCTAAAAATGTAAACCAAGATATGTTCACCACTCTGCAACATTAATATTGTATATGGGAATAATGTAGGAGTTTTCAAAACCTAAAAGAAATCAATTTTAATTTTTATAAATTCTTACTCAACCTTTTTTTCCCCCCCAAAACCTCAAATATTTTAATACTCAAAATTAATATTAGTATCCATGGTTTATGCATGGATCCATTACATAAATTCAACTTTATTATTTGTAAAACAAATACTGTTTTTTTTCCCTTTAACTCTACTAAAACGATATGTTTTAATTCAAACTTGATTCAAACTTTACTTGAATTGAAAAATACAGAATTGCCATGAACCAGGAAAACACAAGGCATTGCACAAAAAACTAAATACTGAAATATTCACTTAAAGTATTAAACTGCAAGTTATTAGGATTTGGCGTATAAGAAATGCGAAATGAAGAAATAAGCACGCTGATCTAAACACACATCTTATCTCACTCCCCCAACCAACTTTTTTCCCTTCTTGAAACACTGGTTTGTGTAACAACCACATCTATTTCCCTACCAAGGTTCATCCTGTTATAAATAAAAAAATAAAAATAGTCACGTTTGTGTTTTACTCTCTTCTGCTGAAGAAGGGGACTGATGTATCCTGTAAAATTACATAATTATGTGTTTTGTTGTGTTTTAATTGTGAACTTGGACAAGCTACTTTCTAATTGCCTGGAAAACACCTATTTAGGAACAGTCGCAGCTCTGAAATAGGAAAGGAGAGAGGGGGCACATAAAAAAAAATTAAAGTCTCCAGCTCTCGGACCACAGCTCCTGATGATGGGGGTGCAAAGTTAATGGAGCTTGGACATATAAGTCAATTTTTGATGTTTAGTATTACAGTTTTAAACCCATTTAAAATTATATTATTTTAATTGATGCTTCACTGTATTTAAAGTTGAAAAGTATGTTTTTACCTCTACATGCAAATACAATGTGAATGTAGTACTCTAATATTATCTTGCCCTCGTCTCTGGTGTAAGTCGTACTATTTGTGTCTTGTGACTTTAAGCTGTGTAATGTTGCCAGTTTATTTGAAGAAATTACTAAAATAAATTTAACCCATTCGCAGGCGTGTGCTTAGCACAGGGATCTACGAAAGCTCGTCAGCCATTTTTCTTCTTATATACTCTTATTTGACACACATATTCACTATTCACTTATTTTCTCATTTATTGCTTTATTCATGGTCATTGTATAGCATTGACCTAGTAGCCTCATCTACTAGCTTCAATATGAAGTATTCAGAGTGACTAAAAGTACATTGGTTCATTGATAGATTGCATTACAATAACTTATTGCAATGAAACGTCATTCGTGCCTGCATCAGGGAAAGTTTGGGAGAATAAAGATGTTGTTCTACGCCCGCGCCAGGAGATGGGTTAATATTATAAATTGAATTTATCTTTAGTTTTCTTAAGAAATATTTAACTTCAAAATAATTATATAATTGTGGTTACTAACAGTTTTATTTGAATGTTAGCTCTCGTTTCATTTGAGTTATCTTATATAAATACATCTCCATATTATTATTTTATTTTTAAATTCTTTAAGAGTTATTTGTATATTGAATTTTCTCAAACTTTGTACCTTAAATTTATTGTATCCTTAAGTCTGTGGCTAATCGGACTCTTTTTATTGGTAGAAATGAGTTCAAACTCTTTTTAAATTAAACTATTTTCACTTATCTTCGAATACTATATTTATACTTAGGTATTACATTAATTTTAATTCATTGATAAACTTTGTGAATTTGTGTTTCATATTGGATAGAATGTATGAGAATTGGGCTTGGACAGAAATTCAAATCCTTGTCATAGCACATTTTTCAAATATATAATTTTAGATTATCAGAGGCTTTTTGAATGAAATGTATCTGTTGATTAGTCTATGAATTAACGAGAACTTGTTATTTAACTAGCCATATTTTATTATTTTAGCCAAGATATATATCTATTCTAGTCATTCTTCATAGTGTTACAATCTATAAATTATGTTTGCGTGTAAATTGAAACTTTTATATATATATATCCTAACTTAAAAAGATAATTAAAATGTATAGTTTAAAAATAACAATTTTTTTAATAGCACCAAAAGGTCAAATTCTGTCTGGTTCGGTGTGGGTCTGTTCATCTCTTATAACTTTTTATCCAATCCATCTCTTGACTAAACTTTTGTACACACTTAAGAGCAGTTTCATAGTCAAATTTAGCACGCCTCAAGTGTGGCGCTACACTAAGTACATGACAACACCTAGCTAAACCAGAATGGAATGGGCCAGTTTCCTATGCGAGAACGGCCCATTCCATTCGAGTTTAGGTAGGTGTCGTCTTGTATTTAGTGTAGCATCGCACTTGAGGCATACTAAATTTGACTATGAAACTGGCCCTTAGTATGCCTGTGAGGTACTACACTAAATACACCTACTTAAACTCAAATGTAAAGGGACCGGTTTGCATATGAAACTGGCTCATTCATTCTGATCTAGGTATGTGTCGACATGCATTTAGGGTAGCACCACACTTGAGGAGTACCCAGCCTGACTCTAAAACTGGCCCTTGGATTCCATTGGGAACATTATTTATCATTTTGACTTGCTGTATCTAAGTATTTAAAATATAATCTTGTTAAGATTTAATATAAAACAAGTTAAAATGTTTTAAAACAAACATCAATGTTGGTGTGCTTATAATATGACCTTGTGCAAAAACAAAAAATTGATTCCTGAATAATATATTTTTAAATGTTACTTACCATTACAGATGCATAACATCTTGATCTAATATATTATGAAAGGTAAAAATTAAATAAAGTATGCACACTTTTTTATTCTTAGCCATTTTTCTTCCATTTTATTGTATTTCTCTCACATTTAAGAAAGGAAATAGACAATAGGTATCAATAACTTGTTCATGTTTTGTATACACTTCCATGTTGCATAGTGAGTGGATAGTTGGATTTCTTAGAAGGTTTTGTGAAAAAATAAATAATTTATAATTGTAAATAATTGAGTAAAACTTTAGGTTAAAACATTGAGAATTATTGGAAATTAAATAGATAGTATTCTAGTATACTTGGTTTGCTATGGTCAAGTTAAAAAAAAATATGTTGGTGTTCTACTAGACTTTAAAGACAGTCGAACTTAAGGAAGATAGTCTGGGCTCCGCTACATTTATTTTTCCAATAATTTCCATTTAATTTTATCATATGTACTTAATAGGGGTGTGCAAAATCTGAGACATATTTGCTTTAACTTTGACGAATTTCAAAAGGCCCTAAACCGAATGAATATTTGTTCAAAAATCAGTGTTTTGTTTGATAAGTTACACCATCCAAAAAAGTGATGATTTTAATTTTCTTGGCTACATGTATAAGGAAAAGTTAAACAATGTTGATCTTTGACTTTGCTTCACATGTGAAAAAAATTATGTTCGCACACCCCTAGCATTAACTATGTTTTAGTGACCAGTTACAATGAAAGTATTCAATTTTACCATTTTTCATTTTTCCCAAACATTTATTATATTTGTTCAGTATTGGGTTTTAAAAATGATAAGCCTTGTAAATCCAATTTAATTACATTATATATTTAACCAAAATATTGTGTGTATTTAATTATTGTATTAAAATTGTTTTCATCAAATGAAAATAAAGTTTTCGAAAGTACTCAATTTATTATTTTTATGTTTGTATACAGTCTCTTACCTTTCATGATGAAAAAAAATTTCTGGTGTTGGAAAACAAGGAAAGACATAGAGCCAGATGGGAGGATGATGTTAGAATAGACCCTAAAGAGATAGTGTGTAATAAGATGGGGATAGGTGGCTTACTTTTGTAAGTGCGACAATCAACTCTTGAATGCCTAGAGAGAATTTACATACCACGTATCTATAAGGTAAACTTGACTTTTTGAGGTTTTTATTTTATCTATGGATGAAAGTATACGAAAGAGGTATAAAAATGGTGGCAGCTCGTTGTATAGGGCTGTGGGGCTGCAGCCCTCCCTGAATTATCTGAACTATTTGTGAATAACAGTATAAGCTTCATCATCATGGTATTAGCTGCTTAAACATTACAATAAACATCCCTATTAATTACTTATGATCGCCACACACTACAGCCTTATTCTGTGCGCCTGCCTAGTAATGGGATAGAAAGTAGAAACACTATTTCTCCGTATCGGGCTTTGGCCTCGAGCAGTCCAACTGACTGGCACATGCGCTCGCGGTGGTAATTGGGGGGAGAAATCCAGAGTGGGGTAAGGAGGGGTCGCACAATATGGCCCTTGTATGGGCTGTTCTGTAATGCAGCCCAGGCAGTCAGTTTGTCTCTCTAGCCGAGTATTACGTGGTGTGCATTTTTTGTCAGGCTGTAAATGTGTTCGCAAATCGCAATTATTATAACAATTTAATAGTAGCGATCTTTACAGTTGCAAGTTAAGAGTATGTATAATTTTATGAGTGGTTTAGAGGTGAGTTATTTTATTTGTAATGTGAATCGAGTTAAACTAATATGAATGGAATGAGTGTAGTGGGATTCTAGAAAATTATTTTCTCCCAGTTATCATGGAATGAGAAAAATGACATTAAGAATCAGGGACGTCCTCTTCCTAACTTGTCGAGCAGGAAGCTTATATATAAAATAAAATTTAATCGTGATGTGTATGACAAGTAGGGGCGTCATGTCAGGGCAAGCACCGCTTCCTTTAATTGACGATGTGTAATCATTTTATTTAATTTCTGCAAAAAAAAAATTGTCCGGTAATCATTTGAATGTAATTTAAGCATCAGTGTGTTTGACAAAAAAAAATCCCCTACATGACAGTGACCGTAACATGCATACAAGACCTGCACTAGTCCATCTAATGGTGGTTGAAAATTGGTATTTGTCCGACTTTCATCACATTGTTTTAGCTAGTGTAGTTCTTATTTTTGACGTCATAGATTTAGGAGGGAAGAGAAGGGGAAGAGCTGTGGATGTCAGGTAAAAATTCAAGCAACCGAGCTACGACTTCTCTTGCCCGAAAGGTGATGACTATAACCGAAGTCTCCACCCCTTTCAAAACACTTAACATAGCGGGATGATATGGCATTAAACGGGAAATTAATACATTATTGTCAAGGTACTGACCCAGTGCCTACACATCTTTAAGCCCAGTACACACGACACAACTTCTGGTACATGAAGTTGTACAAGAAGTTGCAGCCTGAAGATGGTGTTGTGTGAACACCAAAACTTGCACAAGATCTGCTTTGCACAACCTAGTATATACAATGTCAGGAAATAGAACGCGTCCTATATAAGCCATTCTTTTTGTACAACTTTTGAGTTGTAAATAAGAAAACTTTGTCTGCTAGAAAGTTAGTTATTTTAAAAAGAGTAATTGTAAGAAAAACACCTAAATGCTTGAAAACAAACAAATAATTATAATTGAAGGAGGTTATACCCCAAATATAAAGGTTTTCAACTGTTTTAAAATACATTAATTTTTTTTTATTTTCATAATATTTAGGAATGACTAAGAAATTATTTATATTAAATACCAATATTTTCCAAATTATTAAATCATTATTTTTCCATAAAAAGGCCAAAGATTTCATTTTTTTTTAAAATATTGTATGGAATCACAGATGCCATGTGAACAGTCACTGGCTAAAATATGTGTGCAATCCATGTGACCAAAAGATTGTACAGTTGCTTGCACAACTCTTTGTACCCTACAAGAAGTTGTGTCATATGTACTGGGCTTTAGATTTTTGTTTAGTTTATTGTAGCAAGTGCTTGTGTTTTGATGTCTGTATCAGTGAAAGCTATCAAACAAAAGTTTATAATTATATGTCTATAATCAGTAATAACACAATGTAAATCACAGGACGCCCAAAGCCACAACTATAATTTTTTTTAAACCACCTCTAAATAGCTTCTTTAAGCATAAAACATATAGAAACTCCGGGACCTCCCCTTTTATGCCGGGATCATGATCAACTTAACGTTAACTTAATGTAACTTAACGTAAGAAATCTCCTCGTGTGTTTAAATGGAAGCGATCACGATGGAGTTAACTTAACGTGAACGTTATTTGACGGGTATCACGTGATCTAGCCAGCCAATAACTATGCGAGTGACGTCAACAGGGCTATTTAGTAATTCATTTGTTGGTTTTAAGATTAAGGTCTACTCTTTAGCTTATGTTCTAGTGATCAGACATTGACACAAAGTAATTAAACTAAAATAGGAAAGCTAAATTTACCAAAAAAAGTTTAATAATAGACATTTATTATATCGATTGAAAACTGTAAACATTCGCAGATCATCACTTTACAAATAGTACTAATCACAGATCATACTCGAGAATACAGATGTTTGGCTCGAGTTGTTACATTAAGTTACGTGAATCGTGATCACACGTTTTTTTTCTTAAGTTAAGTTAACTTTAAGTGAACGTTACGTTAAATTAACGTTAAGTTGATCGTGATCCCGACAGTAAGCTTGGGGGCACTCCTTCCAAGCTTGCCTAAGAATTTTTGTCACGAGACGCTGATGCTACTGATGACAGCACAAATGGCTTTGCGAGTGTGAAGTAAAAAACGCTCTTTTCTGTTCCCCATGTTTATTATGTGGCGGTAATAAAACCTGGCTTGAAACAAGTGTAATGGACCTGAAACATTTAAATGAGAATATTAAAAAGTACGAAGACCCAACAAAGAATTTTAAAAATTTAATGGTGCTAGGTAAAGTAAACATCACCACACATTTAAGTGAGGTCTACAGACAAAACATAAGCAAGTATAACGAGGAAGTAAGAAAAAATAGGGCAATACTTTCAAAAATAATTGATTTCGTAAGTTCTGCGGTAAATTTGAACTTCTCTTTCGTGGCCATGATGAAATTACAGAGTCTGTCAATCCTGGTGTATTTCGAAGGCTACTAGAATTTGCTATCAACCTTTACGAAAACCTACGAACACATTTAAATAAATGAACTGTGTTCAAGGGATCTTTAAAGACTATTCAGAACGAATTATTAGTCTGCATAGTATTCCTCGACCTTCAAGTACAAGGTGGGAATTTCAATAGCAGGGTGATGAGCACGGTTTTTGAAAACAAAGATGCTCTTAAAGATTGCTCAGGATGACCTTAAAAAGGCACTTTTAAGGCTTGAGTTATAAAAATTCCAGACCTCCTGGTAGTCCCCCTCCCCTTCCGATGTAGCCCACCCGATGTTTAAATCCACGAGCCACTGTACTGTTAATGATGAACGGACCTAGGATCTATCCAATGTAAAGAGAATAGATAGGTAGCGCCATTTGAAGGAATTTGATGATGTCATCGCTTACGTCAGCCACGAGCCTACGTCA
>CABEEJ010000297.1:287203-327653 GCA_901482245.1 Timema douglasi | reverse complement strand
ATTATCAATACCTATCAAACAACACAAATAATATAAGAAAATATTATCAATGTTGGCCGCAAAGAAATATGTTTTGATTTTCTCTAGTGTTCTTCCAACAAAGATGAGGGTATAGCACTAATATCCTTGAACACTAATTTCCTAGTCAACATTGAGATTATTAGACCACTATTTGGTTTCACTCAGACAAATAGGTTACTTTATCTACTTTAATATATTCATATTCATATGTCAGGTCATGTTACCTGCAGCTGTTAATCGTTATAGTTACTCTCAATACATATAAAATAGCAATAATATAGTCAAATGTATTCAATGAGGACCACGAAAACAATTTCTGTTTTTTTCTACAAGGTGCTTCAAATGGCCCTTTGTAATAAAATAAAGGCATTGATATACTTATATATTTTAATACGTCAAGTCTTGTGATATGCAATTGTCCCTTTTGATAGATATTATTATTATTATTATTTAGCACCGCATCTTACTACACGTTCGGTTTATACGCTTTAAGTACTAATTACGCTAATGGATTAGGAATTTGGAAGGTTGAATTAGAGGAAGTGAACCCGCATTTAGTGGAGGGAGAGTGTAAAATCATTTAGGATAAAACCACCCCCAGTTCACCCGACCGAGATTCGAACCTCGATCTCCTCGTCCTCAGCAGTCGAGCTTAACACGACTAGCGCGTTAGACAACTACACCACCGGGGCGGGTGATGGATATTATTGTTACCTATGAAAACACATCAATACTTCTAAACTTTAGTCAGTTTTGGATGCAAATAAATAGGTTTGTATATTCTAAAAGGCCCTTCCTATTAAAATTGGACTGTATCACAACTGGTATTGCATCTACCTTCTGAGAGGACAATAGTCAACAATTTATCATCTGGAAACCGTGCTTACCTGACATTCACAGCGCGCAAGAACAACCCGCAGGCCGATTGCGGTGTTTGTCCAAGAATTAATTAAGCTGAGTCCACAGTAGTCAAACCTCCTGGCAATCAGGTGTACAAACAAACAAATAAATCAAGATTTAAACCCAAACCCCCACTTCCCCCTCGAGTCATCCTAATGAGGGTGAAACGCTTTGGTCACGGTACAAACATTACCAGTCGTTTATTTTATTTTAGCACCACACCTTACTACCCTTTCGAGTCATATATACAACCCCGTTATCCACTGTTTTCATCTCACTTGCCCCATCGCACCACTAGCCCATACCTCTCCGAAACATTGACTGACCTCAGCACATGTTTCACTCCCTCTTACACTCCACACCCGTGACGTCAACAGAACGCTAAGTGACATCTACCGGAACTCTCTTAGACAAATACCCGCAGTTGTGACGAGAATTGTACATATAACCCACCTCGGTGGCGTATTTGGCTAACGCGCTAGTTTCGTGTTGAGCTCATCTGCTGAGGACGGGGAGATCTAGGTTCGAATCTCGATCGGGTGAACTGGGGATGGTTTTTCCTAAATGGTTTTCCCCTCTCCCTCTACGCAAATGCGGGTTCACTTCTTATGATTAAAAACCTTCCCTATTCCTAATCCATTAGTGTAATTAGTACTTAAAGCGTATAACCTGAACGGGTAGTAAGACGCGGTGCTAAATATATATAATTGTACATATATATGATTTATTTTTAGTAATTGATGTATGGTGCTGAAATTTAGTTTAAATAGACAATCAGAAGAGTTGTACAGAATGAAATATTAATATTATAAATATATTAATTTTTATAATATGAATTAATATTAATAATATGAAAATTAATAATAATATACATACATTTTTCAATCTGTACATCTCTTCTGGTTGTCTAGCTATACTAAATTTCTAGAGTAATTTAATATTGAAGAAACCGCCTCGGTGGCGTAGTTGGCTAACGCGCTAGTTTCGTGTTGAGCTCATCTGCTGAGGACGGGGAGATCGAGGTTCGAATCTCGGTCGGGTAGACTGGAGGGGGTTTTTCATTAATAGTTTTCCACTCTTCCTCCGTGAAAATGCGGGTTCACCTCCTCTAATTCAACCTACCCAATTCATATTCCATTAGCGTGATTAGAACTTTAAGCGTATAAACCGAATGGAAACTAAGACGCGGTGCGAAATAATAATAATGATGATAATAATAATAATATATTGACGAGAAGTTAAACGTTAAAATACCTGTAGAATCTAATTAGGGTGATTTCATAAATGGTTCCCCACTCTCCTTCCACGCAAATGTGGGTAGAATACCTCTAATATACCTTCTCTCTCATCCCTACCTCATTATAGTAACCATCATATATTCTTATAGCCTGAAAAGGTGGTAATAAAAACTCTTCAGAGCCCCTTTGGTCTAAGGCAGTGGTCACCAAATGGCGGACCGCGGTCCGCTTCCGGACTGCAGATACATTTTTAAGCACCTTGAAGAGATGGCGATAAACAGAAGAAGTGATGCTATTTCACTGATGAGCGGGTAGTAGACACGGAAGGCCAGCGATAATAATCAAGTAAATTAACTAAAAGGAAAGAAAATCACATTTTTGAATTAGCATAGTTATATTAGGTTTGAACTTGAGTCCCTGTTAAAGTTTTGCCGGACCGTGAAATTATGTCGAGTTTTTAAAGCGGACCTTCATCGAAACATAATTGGGGACCCCTGGTCTAAAAGGCGTCACACTCGCAGTAGATTTAGACTGCCGGTGACAGAGATCGAGGATCAAATCTCGGTCGGGTGTACTGAGGGAGGTTTTCCAAAATGGGTTTACTCTCTCCCTGCATGCAAATGCGGGTACAATTCTTATAAATATAGCCTTCCGAATGCCTAAAACCATTGGCGTAATTACGTCGTATATGTGTGTGTAACCCGAACCGGTAGTAAGACGCTGTTCTAAAAATAAAATAAATGAATACCACAACGCTGGCGTAATTGGCGATTTTTTTTTTATACCTGAACTTTAATTAGGTTTCAAAGCACTTGAGCCCTGAATGTATTTCCATACATAGTTCTCCCGTAACCGAAATCATACATGGTGTTATTTTTTATATGTTAGTAAATTTTTTTTTGTCAAGAGAGAAATAATATTGACAATATTCACACAAATATTGTGTTTTTTTTGTTGTTGTTGTCTTTTCGATGTTCTGTGTAATCAACTAACGAGGATGATTGTGAATGTTGAGTCCAAGCGCTCTTGGCGTTGTCACCTAATAACTCCGGTACTCACTGGTAATTTTATTTATTTTGGTTGAGGTTTATAACGTGCACTTTTTGAACAAACTGATTATATCAACACACGACCTATATACTAACAACAACAAAAACTGTGTCTGTCCTAAGGGTGTTGTTTTGATTTAGATTAAAACTATCAAATAAATAATAGTTTGATATTGAGTAGTTTTCGAAAATTGACGTAACGATTTTGTTTGAAATGGATCTCTGGGAAGTCTTTAAATTATAGTATTATAAAGATGATTTGAGGTGAGGTTACTGAGTACTTATTTTTGAAAATTGTGTCTCAAACAATCTACTATTTGAGAAAGCAAATACGATTCCTTTATACTATTAATTTTTTTCTGTAGACCCATGTTTCTAGTGCAATGTTTTTTTTTTTTGTATCCATTAATGGTTCCCTACTTTACCTCCACGAAACACAAAATGAAGAACATTATCGTAATGAGTACTGTAACCCACTTCGGTGGTCATATGGTCTAAGTCAATACTCTTTGCAATATACTGGAATGACGATGACGGGAGGCCGTGGTTCGAATCTCGGTCGGGTGTACTGAAGGTGGTTTTCCCCTAAATGGTTTTTCACTCTCCATTCATGCGAATGCGAGTACACTTCTTTTAAATGTAACCGTTCCTAATCCCTAAAATTATAAGCGTAGTTAGCATATAAAATTATAGCTCAAATGGGTAGTAAGTCGTGGTGATATTAATTAAAAATAAATATAGGGATTATAATACTCAAGAGACTAGCTTGAATACATCGAGCTTATAAATTTTAACCCCCTTTACCCACGCCAACCTCTTTTTTCCCAAACTAAATTCCTACACAAACCCATGACCTGGCTTACCACCACGCCATTATTACTATCAGCTGTTCTGTCTTACGAAAATTCCATTCCTTTTGTCAATGAACCTAGACCGGCAATGCGCCATGTCCTTTGCCTCCTCCTTCAGCCCCCAAAATTTTCTTCTTTCCTTTAAGTAATTCAATATTTTAATCCTCCTCCTTCCCTGAATCTTCCTTCTATGACGTCGTGCAAAAGATACTGCACGATAACGTATATGTATGAAAATAATTATTTAGCCTAGATAAGTCAGATTATCACAACAAAAAGCTACTTGCTAATCGTGTGAACGAGTCCTCTCTTTCCTACACACATACACACAAAACCAACTGATCGATCGATATCCTCTATCTCTGCCCTCCCCCTTTGGCCCCCCTTACTCAGCCTCTCCAAAAACTCTCGTTCAACAATTCCAGCGAGATTCCTCTAGTCGTTGCACTGATCCGAGTTTTCAATTCACACAAGTTGTTCCCTTTTTTTAAGGCTTAGACTCTATCTTCTTCATGCACCCCTTTCCCTTTCCATCCTCACTGCCCCCTTTGGCCTTCCCTCTCTTATATCTTTACTTTGACTTCCTCACCTCCCCCTTATCAATCACAGTTATAGAGTAGGCTGACCCACTTTGGTGGCCGCGACTCTTGTAAATACCAGAAGGCCGATGATGGGGAGATTGGGGTTCGAATCTCAGTCTAGTGTATTAAGAGTGGTTTTTACTCAATAGTTTCCCACTCTTTCTTTACAAAAATGTGGGTAAACTTCCTCTAAAATCAAAACTCCTGCTCCCTGACACGTTAGCATGTATTTAACCCAAACGAGTAGTCGGAGTCGGTGGTAAAAATGTAAAAATAAAAAAATACTGTGGTTTATTCAATTTCTCCTGACTAAAGAATGTGTTAGGTGAGCCATTTTGCATGTGGTTCTTCAGTATAACACAAATTGGATCGGACAGATCCTTAAGAGGAACTGTCTTCTGCACGACGTCATAGAAGGAAAGGTTGAAGGAAAGAGGAGCTTAGAAAGAAGGGGGTTTCAAATATTGGATGACTTGGATGTAGGAATAAAATTCTGGGATTTGAAAGAGGAGTGAGAGGACATGGAATATTGGCGGTCTAAGCTCATCGACAAAAGGAATGGACCTGTCGTAAGACAGAACGCCCGATGATGATGGTAATAATAATAATAAAAATTATATTATTAAGGAATTTGATTTTTTCCTTGTAATATTTTAGCTATATCTAAAAACACCTTTTATACATATGCACGAATTACAAACTAATTTAGCTATGGACAGTTCGCCTATAAGGACATACAACCTGTACGCCAAGATATTCACTAATTAGACAGTAAGACAAACCCTTAAATAAATAGGCTAAATTAAACACCATCTGGAGTCGAACTAGAATCCCCTATTCTTTTGATCGACCCTTTTAAATATTTAAAAACGGGTACGAACATGGCCAGAAAATTCATAATAAATAAATGTCAGAAAATGTAGCCCTCTTTCTTCTATTAATACTATTCAGCTTGGTTTTGAGAATAGTTTTATATACAAATGTTTGTTATTGGCTTTATTTATGGGTTTTGGGTGATACAGGTAATTTGAGTAAATGCATCCTTATTAACGTGGAGAGAGGATGTAAAATCTACTATAATACATCATGTGTGGAAAACAAGCCTCATTGCACCCGACCAAGACTCGAAACCAATAATATCTGGTAAGCCAGTCCGATTCAAAAGTGACGCCCTAGACCTTGTGATCACAAGTGTAGGTACCCAAATACAAAACTTTAAATTCCAATAATACAATACGTAGGTTATGTACAAAAGAGTTAATTTTATATAAATAAAAGGTTATTTACTAAAAAAATGTAAAAATAAAAATAGTTATATGTAGCACAACATAAACATCATTAAAATGAATGTGAAGAATTATTTCAAACAAGAAATAAATACCATTGCCTCATTTTAAAATAAAGAAATTAAATAGTTACGGTAGCTGAATATTTTAAGTGTACAGACAGAGTGAGCTTGCAAAGAAACTAAAAAATATAATAGAACACATGGGATGTAATGAGAGGTGGCCATGCTGGAACGCGCGCGCTTGAGCCGGAACTGCCTAGTTTACAGGCGCTGGGAAATATTAGTGTGTGTTGGTTCATTGAGGGCTAGGAAAATTTCTCATTTTGACACGATATTTGATCTTTTTACGGTTATTATTATTATTATTGATAGCTTTAGCACACTTCCTACTAACGGCCTAATTTAAATGGTAAGATCATAAACTATATATATATACATATATATATGTAAAACTTATATGTTAAAATACTTCTATATTATAATCAAAGTAGGCCTTTACAAATAAGAATCAACATTAACGTGGAGAGAAGATGATAAAACCACAACAATAAGTCACTTGTCAAAAACCACCTTTAGTTCATTGAGCCAAGATTCGAACCTTTGCCTCCTCGTCAACAACTATCGAGAGCTATCTGCTGACCATGAGCTCGCTCCCACGCTCGTCAGTCTGGCCGAACCTTACAGCGTCACACAACAGATTGGACTGCCAATGATGGGAGGATCAGGGTTCTGATCCCGGTTTTCCACTTTCCCACCGCGCAAATGTGATCACACCTGTTCTAAATTCAACCGTACTTATCCCTAACATCGGATAGCCCGAACATGTAGTCAAACACAGTGACAAAAAAATAGTTTTGATTTAATTTTATAAAATTTTTACTGTTACAATATGTTACAGTCTTATAATTTGTTTCACGGATGTATAATGATCAAAAACAATTTTAAAATATAAATTATTATTTTTATATATATATTTAGGAAGCGCATCCTTATTTAAGTGAAGAAAGAGGCGGGAAACCATTTAGAATAGACCATCTCAGTACACCCGATAGGAGTTCGAATCACGACCTACCAATCACGGGGCAATCAGACAATACGATACCTAAGCCTTTGTCCGGATGCCTTTCAGAGTGTATATTATTAACTCTTGCCTATTTCAGTGTTGATGTTGCAAATACCTGCTTCGGTGGATGCATGGTCTAAGGCGCGACAAAAGTTAATCTAGACTGCCTATTACAGGAAGCTCAGGGTTTGAACCCTGGTTGGATATACCGAGGTTTTTTTCAGAAGATTGTTTTCCACTCTATCTTCACGCAATTTCGGGTACACTCCCTTTAAATTAACCCTAACTCATTAGGGTAATTAGTACAGATTCGATATAGTCTTAACCGGTAGTAAGACGCAATGCTTTAAAAAATGTAATAAAATATAAATTATAAAATAATTTAAAACCATGTGTTACCTTTTAAAACACACCTATTCTTAATTTTTTAATTAAAAAAGTTAATGGCTTTCATACATGAAAAGGTAAAAAAAATCAATAATTACATAACAGAAAAAACTCATGACTTATACCAACCTAATTAACAATTGTATAATCACCCTACATAAATATTACATATCTCGAGGTATTTTTTCCTTTTGTATAGTCAACACAATTTAATAAATCAGACCAGGGATGAGAGAAAGAATGGGGGAAGGGGGAGGTATATAGGTGGGTATTAAAGTTGATATTGTAATCACGCCTGTAGCGAAGAAAATACTTTACTTTCAGACGTTAATCAATTTTTATCCGTAAGAAAAACAACAGAAATTTTCAAGAAAGATCGTCCCGTGAGATTTAAAGAATGTCTGAGAATTTATTCAATTTTTTTTAACACCGTAGCTTACTACCCATTCGGGTAATACGCTTATGTACCAATAACACTAATATGTTGGGAATTAGTAAGGTTAATTTAGAGTAAATGTACCCTAATTTGCGTGCAAGGAGAGTGGAAAACTATTTAGGAGAAACTACACTCACTACACCCGACCGGGATCGAACCCCGATCTCCCCGTCTTCAGCAATCTAGTATATTACGAGAGTAGGGTCTTAGACCATGCGGCCACCGAAGTGGGTAATTTAAAATTGATTTGAGAAGTAGAAATACTAGTTGAAGTACCCGGCATTGAGCGGGAGAAATGGTTTTAGTTTACTAATTACGTGGAGGGTAACTTTATCCTAAATTTTAAAATTTCGGCTTCGAGGTACACATGTTCGTTCACAGGGGTTATTAAATTTTAGAATTTCACATCACTACTTTCACTAGATATTGCGCATTTATCATGACAGACAAACAACTCTTCATTTTATTAATATAGAGAGAAGAATAAGTATGAATAAGATTTAGCTTAAGTCGATGTCCGATGAATGTATGGACGATATTAAGATAATCATCCGAATGTCAAACAATTGAGGTATTTAACAAGCAAGAAGTTTGATTTTGATTTAGGTTATGTTCAGCATTGAGTACGACTCATTGAGGTCTAATCAACCATTTTGACGTTTATTGCAACATGATTGGTTAGCAGTATAATTAGATTAACGTAACATAACGTCAAGCAGAGGCCGATTGTGGTAGGAATAACAGTATCTGGTAATCAATAAAGGTGGCTATACACTGAGGAAATATCAAACACATTGTTAGTATTATTATTATTATTATTAGCAGTGCGTCTTACTACCCGTTCGGGTTTTACGCACTTACGCTAATGTGCAATGGTAGGGTGAATGTGAGATGAAATGAAGGACCTACAGTTTAACGTGGAATCCGAACCATGGTGGAGACCTGGCATTCCCCACATTCACAAGATGTCTTGTCAGAGGTGAAGGAAGGGTTTGGTAATCAGATAAACCTTTGCTGGGACCGAGGATTGAACGCCAGCATAGAAGTCTGACACCTTACCCCTAGACCACCAGGTCACCAACATTGTTAGTAGTAAAATGTTAATAACTAACATAATACTGAACAATTTTTTTTAAAACTGTTTTGGTAAGTGTTAATAACAAGATGTTGTAATAATAAGTCATCAAATTGAATCAACATAAACCTTAGATTATCTGTGGCTTAGGGTAACCTCAACAAAAATATATATAAGCATCGAGACTAAAATAAACAAAAATATATATTCGGGGTGTCCTCTGGGGGATTTGAAATTGGCAAGGGAATATTATTTTCTCCAGACTGTGCTCTGAATTGATCTCCCTCCCATCTTTACACCCACCTGCCAGGCGCAGCGGATCTCCACGGCTCGTCCAGGTTGCTGTCCGGAAAGGTAACCAGCATGATTTCGCCGACAGTATATAGACCAGGGAAAAGGATTTTTTGCTCAACGAGTTCTATGGCGTGGGGAAAAAAAATGTATACATAAAAAAATACCTTTCATGACAAAATATTTCCGGGGAAAAGTATTTTATAGGTTAAGACCTAGAACTTCATTATATATAAAAAAAAATCTTGACCTGCCTACTAGATGTCATGGTTAAGTTATAATGCTAACCCTTACAAATTATGATTGATATATACAAGATTTTCTTAACTAAAAAATAATTGTTATAACATGACAAACAAAACACGCTGGTTGCACGGTCCAGAACCCGTGATCTGTCCGATTTAAGTGTCTTCAGGGAGTGTAGTTTAACTGTGGAGATCTGGAAAAACTGAGTAGTCTATTATAAATAGAAGAAAAAAATGTATATAAGATTTTGACGTGTTTTTTTTTTAGTGATTTAAATTTGGATCAGATGATAAAAAAAATATGAGGTAGGGTAGAGAGAAGTATGGTGTAATATCACTCTGGGTGTTGGTATACTCCGTAGATTACGGAGTAGCCGTCGAGGATGTCCGCGGATTGTTTTTCTGCAAAGACAACACACCGTCACTTTAGCGCCAGTCACTTCTTCTAGCGCCTTTTTTCGCCTCCCGGCATCAATGTCGCGGGCTTTGATAAGGCCCCTCCGGTAGCATAAGGAAAGAAAAACTTGAAAACCAGGTGAGTTAAATAATGAAAATTCTTAAGAAAGGTCAAATGAACGGGAAGAGAAAAAAAAGACAGAAATAAAGCTAATTTTATGAAGCTAAGAATCCAGAATGATACATATTGTCGAAAAGACAAGAATTTGACGTGAAACATCCAATTTTAAGGTCTGGCGGTGGTTCATCAACCCAAACCATGTGTGCCTTACGCTCACTCCCTTGTACGAAGTAGTGATGGGCAGAATCGGATGAATAGAATCGATTCATTCGATTATTTCAAAATCATTCGAATTAAAAAAAATCATTCGAATGAGAAAAACATAGCTGACTTGACGCGAGCTGGCCGATTCACTCACCTACCCCACCCTTGCCAGAAATGCTGAGGAAAATCGACCTTATGATTATGACTGTTTCCAGGCTATCTCTATACATTCATTCATTTCTATTAGGTTCATTTTCAATAAATATTCCCCATTGCTACACAATAATCGACCTTACGCATTCGAATGATTCTAAGGCTAATTTAATACAAAGTTTAAGTGGTTGTACAGTCTACAATCGAATAACAGCCAAAAATAATTCGAATGTAAATTACAAAATTATTCGATCATTTTGCTACATTAAATAAAACATTGCACGGCCGTAATATTCAGATCGTATTATAATTTTATTCGCTGAAATAATTTTACGATTGTAATCTTATACATTTTTGTTATGTTTAGGAAATATTAAAGGGTAAATTATTTCGACTCTTTTAAACACAAAGGGAAACTATGTTCTTTAGTTTACTATTAATCGTACGCAAAAGTATTTATATAGATTGCGAGGTACTTATGTGATTAATGCGTTCACTCATTCACTGCATAGTATTCTGTTTGTTGTGACTGTACTTTGTCTTTGACACTGGCTCAAGGAACTAAATGCAGTTATAGAAAAGTTTTGATAAGCTGCAAACGCTAAGGAATGCGTGTTGGGAGATCCGACAACAGGGTGAAGAGAATAGTCGCACAAAGCAAAACGAGCAACTAGTAACTAATTTTAGAAGTAGTAAATATCCGATTATTACCGACTCTTTACTACTTCTCAAAAACATTCGAATGATTCTTTCGATTCATTCGATTATTTTTCAAAGAATCGAATGATTATTCGATTCTTAAAATCATACGATTATGTCCATCACTAGTACGAAATAATTTGGACTCTCGGGTATGGGGAGGGGCATCCGGGCTGGTAATCCACATGTCGACATTGGGGTGCTGGGCATGCGCACTGGCTTCATCTCTTCTCGGTCCGCGCAAGCGCAGTTAGGACCGGCCAGGTATCTTCTTAAAACTTGCTGGAGCCATTATAATGATAGCGAGGAATATAAGATTGTCATAGTCTTCCAGGTATGTCTAGGTTCAGGTTCAGGTTTATAATATCTTTAAAAATGTTTAAATAGTATTATGGACCATGCAGAGCTTACAAAGCGACAGGACCAGAAATTATGAAAAAAATAATATAGAATTAAACAAAGTGTCGGAAATAAGTAAGTTCTTATTGGTCCGCTAAGAGCGGTAAATTACATCTGTCGAACTGAAGCAAATCTGGTGTAAATTAAAAAATTATATTAAACACAAAAGTTAATTGAAATTTTTTACAATATTTATAACTATGTTTTCGAAAAAAATTGTTGGTAGCACGTCATGAACAATTTGAAACGTCAAAATTATAAGTGGATAGGGGAGTTATTGAAATATGTATACTAACAAGTTAATAGCCGAAAGAATTTTCGGTTAATAACATGTTATTGGCCGCTCCTTCGGTTCGAGTCACAGGAAGAGGTGGCTATTGTTGCAGCTTTTGTATTGATTATTGGTGCAGGAAGACAGTAAATAGGAAAAGGATGTGGGTTCGTCTATACCTTCAAAGTAGGGACAAGAAAAGTGGAAATTATATCATAAGTAACTTGAAAAAGATCTATTGAAAACTTTAAATTGATTTATCAAGTAATGACCGTTTCAAAGGTATCGTTTGAATGTCAAGTAGTGATTTTGTACCTGTGAACCTTATAGGTTCAAAATTTTCAAGGCAAGACACTTAATTACAGAAAAGCCATTTCAGTCCCCAAAAGGCTATTACCCTGCGCTTTTGAGCTACCGGTGACAGTTTTGACAACTTGATGTTATTGTTTCGTTAATGATCATCACAAGGGGACATATCCCTAGAACTATATGTACACTTCCTTTTGGTAGTTGTCTTGAATAACTTCTTCACATCACATATGTGAGGAGCTTCTTCAGTCCCTGTCACCTCCACCAACCATTTGTACAGCTGCTTCAGCTGCAGAGTCGTCTGCACTAAAATTCTGGTTCGTGATCCCCTCTGCCTCTTCAAACACAGTTTCTGACAGTAATAACTTGTTAGTAATAGGAGCATTAAAATGGTAAATATGATATTTCATTTTTTATATTGGTTATTCATAAAGCTATTCTTCAATATTTTACATTCTGTTTCTCTTACTTGGGTAACACATGGTTACTTGCACCATAACTTATTGCATATTTTTCTTTTATTCAGTCCTGAGGATGGCGCCGTTGTTGTGACGAAATATGTATAATGTTTTTCAAGGTTGTCTCTACGCATCTTACTACAAAGGAGCAAGGGAACTATCCAGATATGAAATAGAATTCAATTATCAATATATATAATTCAATATTTCTTCACCAACAAATTTAATATAACCAAAAGTAAAAATATTTTCAATTTGTTTCAATATTTATTTCTAATTTTATACAGCCAAGCATTAGACCTCTAGTCAATTGTTTATTTTCTAGCTATATAGTTTAATTTAATTTATTTTAAAGTGTTTGTGCCTTTTCGTGTGTATTTTCATTTGTTAGTCATGTATGTGACCTTGACTCATAATTTTAATGTGTCATTTTAATAATTTTCTGATATCTTATAATTTATGTGTAATTTTTAAATTATTAATTTATTCCAATTGTTAAGTAATCTACATATACTCACTATATTAAAAGCTTGCAATTTCACATAAAAAAAATTAGGACTTTATTTTCAAATATACCAATAATTTTCATATTTAATTCTATTAATATAAATTAACATTGCGTCCTTACTACAATTTCATCATGTTTTTCAAAAATAGTAATATTTTGTTATCAACATTCTTTGATCAGAACTACCTCCAGAGCGGTCACAAAATTTAAGTTATTAACAACGCTAGTAACAATGTTATCGACATGTTAATGGAAAAAATAACAAATGTTATTGGCAAAAGTCAATAGAAAATGTTATTAATATTTTTAGCCACTTTTAACAATGTTAGTAACAAATGTTATCAAAACTATTGATAACAAAAGTTGATAACATTTTATGGGCTCATTTTTAATAACCCGTGTTTTCAACAATGTTATTTCCGGTGTAATGCAGTCTTTATGTTACTAAACCTATTTTAATATATTAATACATCAAGCCATGTTATCCGCAGCTGTTATTTTAAAGGTATTGATAATATCTATTAAAAGTAACACAAATAATATAATAAAATGTTATCAATCTTACTATACATAGCACCACGTCCTGCTAGCCGTTCGGGTTATACGCTTAAGTACTAATTACTCTAATGGGTTAGAAATTGGGAAGGTTGAATAGAGAGGAAGTGAACCTGCATTTGCCTGGAAGGAGAGTGGAAAATAATTTAGGGAAAAGCATCCCCAGTTCACCCGAGCAAGATTCGAACCTCGATCTCCTCGTCCTCGGCAGTCCAGCTCAACATGAAACTAGCGCGTTAGCTAACTACGCCAACGAGGCGGGTGTAATCAATTTGTATAGCAAAGAAATTTGTTTACATTTTCTGAAACGTTTTTCCAAACGGAATCAGGATAGGCCTATATATCGTTATGTGGTCTATTTAACAACACGATAAGACCCTTACTATAGCGGATTGTAATCCTGGCACTAAGGAGCAACAATTGACTTTACGTGGAATGATACAAGTGTAAAGTGTGAGTTTTATTCCTCTTTTCATTTTGAAAACAATTTTGTATTATTCATTTTTGTTCCCATCACTCTTTCATGTACCTTCATCCAAATATAGAACACTGGGAATAGTAAGTAAAGATGAATAACATGTACACAAAATGTTTCCGTATGTCGTATACAAAAAATATAAATATATTTAGATAAGCTCTACGTTCTTTTTCGAGTTTTGTTTCTTTACGTTTACTTGAACCAGAATCTAAAAAAATAAGAAGAAAAAAAACCTTAAATGGAAAACTAGGGTTCTGCAAAAAAAAATATCTCTACATGGTTCCCTTTTTATAACTGCAAGGCACTGAAGAAGTTTTCGTAAGTCACGAAGCGTGACAAAAGACCTTAACAAAAGGACATGGACATGTTTTCATTCTATGTCGGTCTCGTTAGAAGTCGGTAAATGGGGTTTGGTCAGAAAGAGAAAAGATAGGGTGGAGAGGTAGGAGGAAAGGGGGGTTTGGGGGCGAGGGGAGTAAGAGGGATTTGCATACTAAGCGCTTCAATTTTACCGCCATCCTCTCCGATGTTTTACCCCCTTTTCCGTGATGTTGGGTTGGGGGGGCAAGGGTCATTCTCACCAAACACACACACACACACACACACACAATGGGGTCCCTTGCCCGTAACTTCGGCTCGGTGTCAGCGAATTATACAACAGCAGTAAATACAGCTACGAATGCGTGTATGTGTGTATATATGTGGAGGACCTCTAACCGTTTGTTTGTGAGTATTTTTTTATACGGTCTGTTCATTGAAATCAAAACGCCCGGATACGGTAGGTCCATTTCATGCAGTTGCTTACAGTGCCAGAGGCTGGTAGATTTAAGTGTCCGAGTTTTAATTGTTTGTTTAGTGGGGAAGCAGGGGGAAAGGGTGATAGTGATGTAATTAAGCAGCGCAAGATTTGCTGGAAACTGAAATGATTAATTTTTTTCTCGTTAGTATTTTAACCAGTGGCGGCTCGTGTATAGGCGCTGTGGAACTGCAGAACCCTCTATTTCCACTTTATATTATCGATAACTTTTAATATAATGAGTCCTTTTTTCTTTAATTCTTTATTTATTTTTGTTGTACAATATATATTCCTTAAGCTTAATGTCAGTACTTCAGTAGCCATACCACACTTTATGAAAAGGATACAAAAATCTTTGTAAGACACTGTACACTTCACAGTGCCAGCGACGTGATGTTTGACTATTGTGCGCATGCGCACATAGGAGAGGGGTGGGAAGTAATGCGGGACTGCCAGGTAGAGAGAGCACTGTACTCTCGCAGTGTCTACTTTTGCGTGATGGTGAAAGAAGTTTTTTTTTTACTCAGCGTGTGTTGTGCTTAAAAACCTTTTACCATATTCTTGAATGTGATAAAGTGTAAGAGAGTGTAGAATTAGATTACTAATCTGCTTCCAGCTATTTTATTTGATTCATTTTTTTCGGTTCTTTTATTTAACAGAAAGACTAAATGAACTTGCAGTACTTTCAATGGAGAAAAATTTCCTCAATTGTCATCCGGAGATCAAGGAGAACATTATTGAACTTTTTGCGCAAATTAAAACAAGAAGAATGGATTTCATTTTTAAATGAATAGATCAAGCTTGAACTGTAACAATTTAAGTTAAAGTAAGTAAAAAAAATTGTATTTGTTAAGATTTTATCAAGTTCCTGAATACATTTTCTTTTTTATATATGTTTTTTTTTCCTTTTACACAATTTTAAAACAAAGGCTAAAAAAATTGTAGAGCATAACCCCCACTAGTTTTAGCTACGAGCCACCACTGATTTTAACTATAACACCTATTTTTTTATGTTAGCTCTCATTCTCTCTGAGAGAAAAAACATATTTTTATTAGTACCACCTGAATGTACGTCAAGTCTAATAGCTTATTTATATACTCTGAAATTACACCTGCAAACAAGATTTGTCAAAGAAGAGAAGAATAAAAATGTTGGAATTTTTTTTTTAATGTAAATTAAAATGTTCATACTTTGTTTCACTTTCTTTCTTTATTTATTACGTGTTTTAATAAAGTAATAACGAATGCACTATAATATAGCAAGTAGATAGTAAAATAACATTATTTTATTTCCCCTGCCAATGGAAACAAAATTTAAAATATAATACAGAGAAAATGGAAGTAACAAAATGTGTTTACCTCCAATCCAATCTTTAAACTCAATTTGTGTTAATATTTTGTCCATACTGCCATCCTACCACATTTTTATTACAGCTATTTATTTCAGAAGTTTGGGACGAAGCATGATTGTCAGGATTGCGTTATTTGAACCAGAACTAACAAAACAAGTTTTTTAAACTTGTTAAATTTTGTGGTTGTTTCTTTTTTATCTTTCCTTTTAAAAATAACAATTCCAAACTAACGCATTTTATAGAGAGAAAAATTTAACTAGTAAAAGCTAAAAAAAAATGAAAAATGTTAAAACAAAATATGGTTATTAAAAGTAAAAAGAAGCAAATTCGACAAAGGATCGGATTTTTACCATCCGGCATATATTAGTAAAATTGTGAGTACATCATGACATGACAATGTAAATGGATTTTTAAAAAGTCCTATGATTAAGTTAAAAGAAACAAACTATACGAAAATTTAGTATAGTTTGGGATAGCCAAAACACTCGTAAAAATGAGTTAGGTATTTTTGACAGATACACATAGCATGGTACCAGTTGGATGTCACTTATCAGATATTTTCAAAATTGGTAATGGATTAAAAAAAAGTAAACGCACTTTCCCCATTACTTCTTTTTAGCACCGCGTCTTAATAATCGTTAGGGTTATATGCCTACGTATGTGTTACACTAATGTTCTTGGTAGGATGAAGGTTCAATTTAGAGGAATTGAGCCCGCATTTGCATGAAGGGAAAGTAGAAAACCATTTAGGAAAAACTCTCAGTACACTCGACCAGAATCGAACCTCAATCTAACCATATTTGGCAGTCTATTGCAAGAGTAGCGCCTCAGACCACGCGTCCACCAAACCAGGCATATTAATGTTAATATAACCTTGGATCATGTTATTGGGGCGATGATAGAGAGCAGTGAAGGGTTGGGGAAAAAAAGAGGCTGACTTAATTGTCAGTTTCCAATTGGCGCGAATGAAATCTTTACAATGTGTGTTTTTTTTTAACGTGGAATCCGAACCACGGCGGAGGCCTGGCATTCCTCACATTCACAAGATGTCTTGTCAGAGGTGAAGGAAGGGTTTGGTAAACAAATAAATCTTTGCCGTGACCGAGGATTGAACCCCGGCCGCCAGCATAGAAGTCTGACACCTTACCCCTAGACCACCAGGTCACCTGTTTCTCTATTACTACCCGTTCGGTTTACGGGTGCACTCGAATTGCGGAATAAAGTATACCTGTAAGCCAGTACATAATAATTTTGAAACAACCTATTGTCCCATTCAACTCGTAGCACCTAACGTAAGCTAAACTAGCCTAACCCAACTAACCTAACCTAACCTTAATTTCGAACAAAGTCACTATGAATTAAATTTTACCCCGCAGTTTGTATAAGGGTATTACCAACCTCGGAAAGTTGTTCCGCAGTTCGTGTGCCCCGCGGGTTACACGCGTTATCAACTAATTACACTAATTTGATAAGTATGAAAAGGGTTGAATTTAGAGAATATGTAGCCACACTTGCGTGGGGGGAAGAATATAAAAACATTTAGGGAAAATAAAAACACCCTTAGTACGGCTGATTGGGATTTGAGACCCTATCTCCCCGTCATTGACAGTCTAGTCTATTTGAAGGATGTTGGCTTAGACCATGCAGCCACCGAAGCGGATTTACTATTTAAGAAAATAGTATAAACGAGTATGTATGTTGAAGATAAAATTTGTAAGAAATGTACCCACCTTTGCGTGGAGGGAGAGAGTGGTAGCTATCTAGACGGGGGTGGGGTGGGGGTAACCTCTTAGCTCGTTCGGCCGTGATTCGAACCGCAACCTCCACACTGACGGGCAAACCACCAGATTTTATGACCTTGGCATTCAGTCCACGTGTCCACCGTTGCAGATGACCTAAAATTGAATGTCCTCCGCTTACCCGCTTTCCGAATTCAAAACAACCTCTTGTCCCCCCCTCCCCCCTTCCCTCTCAACCGGTTAGCCGAAAAACTACAATGAGAAGAAGGAAGAAGAAATACAATAGATTTAAGAAAACGATTCCACGCTGCTATTATTGACGTCATTCGAGGCGCCCATTCACACATTTCCCAACCATAATGTCTTTAAAAAAATATATTAAGGGGAGAGAGAGAGAAGGTTTGATAAAGAAGAGGGGGGGAGGCGTCGTTTTATTGGCGCCGTTACACCATGTGATGTCAGGAAGATCTACCGAGAATGCTTCTTCTTGGAACCGTTTTAATAATTACTGGGCGCCATTTTCCTCCTACCGTTCCTTTCATTATTTAATGGAAGAAGGACTGGGCACTGTGTTCGTTCTAGAATTGTGTACGTTTGTAAATTCATTAATATAATTATCAGATCCAGAACGTGAACAGTAAATAACTCAAATAATAATAATAATAATAATAATCCAAATATTTAAATAAAATATGTTTCCCAACTTTTCAGAAACTTTCCATCCATTATATGTGAATTTTTATATAATCATGGTATAAATGAGAAAAGTATAATTTAAACGAAGTGTACTCGCATTTGCAAGAAAAAAGTGTATAATGCTATTTAATAAAAAAAACGTTTTATTATATTCTGCAGAGATTCAAAACTAGACAAGTTTACAGTGACGCTTTTTCCCACTCTCCCTTGAAGCGGTTAGTAAATAAATGGTAGAACACAATCATATACATTTTTTCCTAACTTATTATTAAATAGGAACAACATTAAAAAAGTTTTTGGCTAGTTAACCCTAAGAAAGTTTTTCCTAGAAAATCAAGGATATCGTCTTGTTAATTACAAATAAATACTCTTCAAATATTAATCTCTAACAAAATTGATTTCAGCAAAAAAAATTAATTCAAAATTTCAAATATCAGTTATACGTAAATTACCCTCAAATTATTTATGATAAATATGAAATCAAATTATTATTTATTATGAAAAGTAGACAAAAGTTACCCATTTCGAGATCTTAAAAGTTTGTTTATAATTATTTAATAAAATATTTCTAAAATCTGTCAAAATTAAACTACCATCACATTATAAAAAAATCATGTATCATTTATCATGTAAAATAGTACCAAGGTATAAATTTTAGGCACCATTGTTGAATATATTTTTTAACAAAAAAAATTTCAAAAATCTGTCTCCAGTAAAATACTTTAAAAAAAATCTTTCTAAGATATATATATATAGTTAAAACATTACAACATACTAATTTTGAACCATATCGTTAAAGCCTTGTCTGCCAACTATCCTCACCCGTATTTTTTCACAAAATCACGGTATAAAGTTTATCTGTAATGTCAAAAACTCCCCAGATATAGATTTAAACAAAACTATTAGATTTAGTTTCGAGATATTCAAATTTTCTAAGATCACTCGTCAGTAAACCCCCTTTCAACTAATTTTTACCCCAAAACCAAATGAAAGTGTTATTTGAGAGGACAAACACTTCCTATACATCCATTTCAAAACAAATCGTTAGAGACAAATTTTGGATTTAAAAAAGATCATGCATAAGTAGCTTACCCATTAATTGTATAAGGCTACCCGCCTCGGTGGTGTAGTTGGCTAACGCGCTAGTCGTGTTGAGCTCGACTGCTGAGGACGGGGAGATCAAGGTTCGAATCTTTGTTGGGTGAACTGAGGGGGGTTTTTCCTAAATGGTTTTCCACTCTCCCTCCACGCAAATGCGGGTTAACTTCCTCTATATTCAACCTTCCCAATTCCTAATCCATTAGCGTTATTAGTACTTAAAGCGTATAACCCGAACGGGTAGTAAGACGCGGTGCTAAATTTTATTAGTGTATAAGGCTAGGGTCAAAATTAATAAAACGTCCAAGGAATGTTCATATAGTATTATTATTATTATTATTATTATTACTATTAGCACTGAGTCTTACTACCCGTTCGGGGTGTACGCACTTACGCTAATGTGTAATGGTAGGGTGATTGTGAGATGAAATGAAGGACCTACAGTTTAACGTGGAATCCGAACCACGGTGGAGGCCTGGCATTCCCCAAATTCACAAGATGTCTTGTCAAAGGTGAAGGAGGGGTTTGGTAATCATATGAATCGGTGCCGGGACTGAGGATTGAACCCTGGCCGCCAGCACAGAAGTCTGACACCTTATCCCTAGACCGCCAGTTCACCTACAATTTTCATATAACATCTATATATTAAGTTTGAACAAAATCCGTCAAAATGTTTCAGATATGTAGCCAAATATAGATAAACACACGGACATACATGGGGACGGATAGAATTGTAAAAGTCAATTTATTGCGTTTGGTGGCACAAAAATCAAAAGGAGCCATCATAATCCAAAGAACGAATTTGTTTCACCATTAAGATTTTTAGATGAGCAAAATATTACATCTCGGAAAAATGCTAACAACTTTATTGAGCCAATTTAACCATCAAACATTTAATATTTAAATAAAATATATAGGTATCGCCAATCACAACAAAGTTCAAACATCATATCATAATTTCAATGGTAATTCAAAACTGGAATTAACCAAAATTATACGTCATGCAGAAAAAGGTCACTAGAAAAACATTTCACTGAATAATTCATTATGTATGAAATGGAGGTATCATGTGTTTACAGGATTAATTTATTTTGTTGCGTTAAATAACGAATCACTGGTTAAATATCAAAATTTTAATTTGAAATCATGACGAGATATCAGTTACAGTAATTTAGCTGATTTTTAAATTAGATTTGAGCTCACTATTATCTCATTTTAATTTATTTTAGGTATTTAACATGCACTTTCTAAACTGACTGATTTTATCAGCACACAATCATTTCTATGAGCGAGAGCGAAAAGACCTACCAATATTTCCGGGATAGCTATTTTCACGTGTACATGTTAGGGTACTTTCACGTGTCATAATCGAAATGGGACTGGCGGCTTTACTTATACTTCGAAGGAAGTTGTGCTACACATTTTCATCGTGTTAGAAAAATCCATTGACTCCAGCTGTGTTTGAACCCAAGAACACTGGGTCCAGAGGCGAGCATCATACCACACAAGAAAACCCCGAGATCAACTTAAATTTAACAAATATATATTTTATATTATTATTTCCCGTTATATTGACGCTGTATGGTGAGTTTATCCAATGTTTTTATGAAATTCGAGACTTTGGCCCCGAGGATTGAGACTCTGGTTCGATTCCAAGAAGAGGGCAACGAGTGATTTTACAATAATGTTAATTTTACCTTTTCTACCAAGACATTTTATGAAAAATTTATCTTGTGACATTTAACTCGGTAGGTTAAATTGTTTAGCAAACGTTTCGATATAACTTTCAAAAACAAGTATGCCTCATTTCAAAAACAACTTTTTATTACAATAAGGACTATATTATAACAAAATACGTTTATAAAACTAAGCCAACGCTTTTTTGGTAAAACATTATTTAATTTTGTAGTAACATTTGGCTCATAAAAAGGAGTCAACAATCCATCGATATCCATTGTCGGTTTCTAAAATCTTTCACAAAATATTTTACATTCAAATAAAATGTGAAAAAGAAACTTGAACGGCTGAAGTGCGCTATATAATGCTCTTAAAATCCAATAAAATAATTTGTTTGATTTGTAAAGCATTGAAGGTACAAGAACATTTTTTTTTAAATTAATTAAATATCCAGATTGTATTTAATCATTTTGTGTATTGCACTCTTTTTTCCACCCTTGTAATTAATTGAAGCGATTCTTAAAAAATAAAAAAAATAGTATTCGAGATTTTAAACTACTACCAAAGCCTTAAAATCAAAGAGAATTTTCAATATGTTGCACTGCAAATAATAAAAATAAAAGAATAAATTGATTAGATCTAAATGGTTAATGCCATTAGTTCCAAACCCTCAGAATTATTTTTTTTATTCATATGCTTTTGGACAAGTTTATTCCCAAAGGCTAGAGGAAAGCTACCTTACGTGTAAATTTTTGTTTTTCTCTTTTTAATTTCTGGATAAAAATACATAATATTTTAATAAGATTGCACTATAACAAAACTAAACACTGAATGTTTATGATAAGCCTGAGCAGTATTTAGAATATTGCTTTAGTAATCAATGTTGAACTAATTAATTTTGCATTTAATTTATGTATTATTATTATTATTATTATTATTATTGTTGTTGTTGTGTGAACTTCAATCATACCTAACTTAGATCAATACAGGTTTATCATAATATAATTTAAGACGTATTTAATGAGATGTTCCCGTAGTTTAATTTTATAGTGTTTTACTCAATGTGACTGTAAAAAAGTATTTAAATGTATCACAATAAAATCAGTATTTTCCTACTGCTCAATTTACTTTCTTTTGACCCCTCATAAAAAGAAATATTGAGCTTGTAAAAAAAAAATCGAACTCGATATTTTGGGTTTTCATAAGATTCCCGAGGAGTTTTTGGATTTAGATACCCAACACTATAATTAATGGTCGTTTACTGAGGGGCAAAAAGAGAAAAAAAAATCAATTTTCTCGAAATCAACTTTAACGATTTTAGTTAAATTTAGTATTCCAGCACTATTTAACATTACAATCAGAATACTATTCTATTTTTACCATGAAAATGAATTTGAGGTTACTTTGTATAACGCTGGCTTAAAATAGGGTTGAAAATGAGATATTGGGCTATAAGGTGTAAAAAATTGTGTATCACAAATATATTAAAAGATGGGGGGGCGGGGGGGGGAAGACTGATTCTGCTGAAAAGGGCCAATAAATACACCTTCGTATCTATTTGAGCTCTATATTAATTGTGAAATCTTTGTAAACCTTGTAAGCGTTGACTCTCAGGAAATGCGAGGTTTTCATTCTAGGCCATCAAAACTCACAAATTGACAAATGACAAATATTTCGCACGTGCCGGGAATCGAACCCAGGAGCCTCACTTAGCTCAGTTAGATGACACGCTATTAACCGAGTTTAAGTGTCTGGTTATAGTGTGAACATCTCGTTCTATCTTGATAGCAGTTAGGATGTGTGCAGACCATTCCTCCAAAATATTTCAAAGAAAAATACGGAAATAATTCAAGTAAAACAATGCAATTAAATCATAAGAATTAGTGAGAGGGGGAGAAAGAAAAAATAGCTTGGGGATATTTTTATAGCTGGTGAGATATTTATCTTTCTTAGAGGTAGCAATGCTTGTTCTATTTAATGATTCCTTGTTCTCCCAACAGGAGGAGAGCTTCTTTCTTCTTCATTTTTTTTTGTAGCCCTACAAATTCTGCTGATGCGCACGAAAGTCGGGACAAAAGGAAATGACCGATGTAGGTCGACAGTGGGGTGAGGAAGGAAGTGAAAGAGGAAAAAAAAAAAATGATAATAAAGAAAGGGATAAAGTGTAAGACTAACAAGGGCTGAGGAAATTTTATTTTTGCTAACACACACTTCTTTTTCCATCAAGTTCGTTACTCTCTACTAAATTTTTCATACTTCTAGTTCCCTTTCTTCAACATTTTGGTATTATAACTTTAGTCATTCACGATAACCAGAGTAAAATTATTATTATTACTATTATTATTATCGTCCTTTATTCACACTTCACTTTTGCTTTCACACTTTTAATGATTGTGCACTTCAAGAAAAAAACAAAAAGACATTGAAACCTTCACTTAACACGTATTAATATTATTTTTGCTAGCTCACTTTAAAGCTTTGGCTATACAGATCAAAGAATTGAGATAAAAAAAAAGTATAAAACAAAATTTGAGTGAAAGGAATTTATATGAAAACAAACTAAATATATTGTTAGACCCAAGATTCGTATTCTACTTTTAGGTGACAAATATTTTGTCTGTTAGGGGTGTTCATTTTCCGGTAATGGCAGATTGTGATCTCGGTGCCATTTTGAAAAGGTCGTGAATAAGACTGCTTTAGGGATAGTGGGGGTTAAATGTACTATTTTGGCATGTAAATGGGAGAGCATTGGGGAGTCTAAAATATATATATATATATATATACCCCGAAATGCCTACAAACGTTACGTACGGATTAAAATCGACATAAATAAAAAATAAATATTTGCTTGATATTGAGTTGTAAAAATAATATAATATAACCTAGTGGTTTTTGGGTAAAGTGCTCGCCTCATGATCCATTGTTAGTGGGTTTAAACCCAGACTGGTTCAACAATTTTTTTTTCTTGAGAGATAAAAAATATATCCGTAGCACAACTTCCTTCGGAAGGGTAGTAAAGTCCCATGTCGACTGTGGAATGTAAAATAGCCCCGGAAGGTGTGTGTGAAAATACCTTTCCCGAATAAATTGGCTGGCCCTTTCACCCTAGTTCAGAGAAATTCAATGTGGAACGCAACGGGGAGCCACCGTACTTTCTTCTGGACTCTCCTAGTACATGGGATTTCTACCAGATGGTGCAGTAATCACTAACCGGACAAAAGGTGGAGTGCGTGCCTTACTCCGATGGATAGCTATAACATCCAACCAACCTTCGGGTTGTTGAATTAATAAAAAAAACTACTTATAACTATCGAAATGTATGCTACAGTAGCCCCATGGATTCTTTGGTGCTGAGTGACAGCTCACAGCTGACTTCTGACAGTCTAAATTGACAGCTGCTAATAAACACATGTTTTTTCATATCATCTGGTTCGGCGTAGAGATACGTAATTTGGTCTGGTAACTTTTTAAAGCAGTCAGTTGTGAGCTGACAGTAAGCACCAAAGAAGCCATGGGGCTACTGTACATACAAAGTAAGCAATCGTCCGAGTCGTACCAGAGTCGTACAATCACAAAATAATAATGTGTTTCAACCCCAGCCGGCAATTTTCGTGTCCTTTGACGTTATTAATAATTTTGTTTGTATTTGTTGATTTTAAAAAAAAGTAGCCAAACATTAATGTACCACATTATTAAAAGAACAAGAGTATATTCTAGTAAACTCCACTCTCCCTCACACTCAACGCTCCTTCAAAATTAAATTCAAGATATGTGCTTAACCCTTTAAGAAATATTAATGGAAGTTTGAATTCGGATTTACTTAAGCAACACAAATTCTAATTTTAGAAAACATTTTAAGGTTGAGAGTAAGGAGTGATATTTATTATAAGATGTAAGACTTTTTGTGAAATTTTTGTAAAATATGTTGGTTTAGGTTACAATATTGATACAATTGATAAAATGATAACATTTCTAATTTTTAATTTCAATTGCTAAGTTGAAAAAAAAAATGTAACCACATTAAATTATTCACCAACTAGAATATAACAGTTTCAATTCGAGTTTTCAATATTCTTAGTCTATTTATCAAAACTATATTATATATATCTTACTTTGTATAAACCGTATACTTACATTTTGTTTCTGTTTTTAAAAACATTTACTTCTTAAATTGGTCTAATATTCTAGATTTTCAATTTATCATAATTAATTTTTAATTTAAATTGCTACTATTTTATGATTTGGATCAATATCGTAACTTGAACCAATCTATTTTACGAAAAGAATGCCAGGCATCCACCGTGGTTCGGATTCCACGTTAAACTGTAGGTCCTCCATTTCATCTCACAATCACCCTACCACTACACATTAGCGTAAGTGCGTATAACCCGAACGGGTAGTAAGACGTGGTGCTAATAATAATAATAATAATAATATTTTACGAAAACTTCTAAATCTAGTATATTATACACCAATTAAATGATAAATGACTAGAAGTGTATTATTATTATTATTATTATTATTAGCACCACGTCTTACTACCCGTTCGGGTTATACGCACTTACGCTAATGTGTAATGGTAGGGTGATTGTGAGATGAAGTGAAGGACCTACAGTTTAACGTGGAATCCGAACCACGGTGGAGGCCTGGCATTCCTCACATTCACAAGATGTCTTGTCAGAGGTGAAGGAAGGGTTTGGTAATCAGATAAATCTTTGCCGGGACCAAGTATTTAACCCCGGCCGCCAGCATAAAAGTCTGACACCTTACCCCTAGACGACCATGTCACCTTTTCAATATTAAAATATTCCATTATCGAAATATGTTAAATATACTTGACACAGTTTATTAGAATGAATTATTCCCACAAGTCCGGTGATAAATTAAAAAAACAAACATAAGAAAAAACAAGTAAACGGTGTCCCAAAAGTTATGTTATGTAAGTTATCACGTATCTCATTGCAGGTATTCCTAAAACAGATGTAGGAAATGTTCCCCACAGGCTTGAAAAAAAGGTCTGGACACGCCTATTCTAATGATATCCGGCACTAAGAGGAGATTTACAACATCTTTTGTAGGAAAAAATGCTACGAGGTACGTGGTCCTTTACTGTACAGTAACTTTTGGGACACACTGTATAATCTTACGCCTGTACCTCACACTCATTTTTCATATATCTTACAATGTTTTTACTTGGTTCACATGAGCATCCATTAATGAATAAAACTAATTGTGATGCAGTTTAATATATATTAAAATTAATCTATGGATCAGTTTTCTAAGTATGTTATACGTCTACTTATTAATTTATCAGGCACATGATTCGAATCCAAACAAACGGGGGAAATTAATAATTGAATAATGGAATTTGTTTTGTCCCACCAAGTTGTAGATCAATGGAACGAATTAAATAAGGATATTTCGAATTTTTATTAAAATAATTGAGTGCTACTAACACTTAGACCAACACTTTTGATAAGCGCTATATTTTGATCAGTAAGTTCTTGGTCGTGACTATTCCATGTGTCTAATAGCTGGGGATATTATACTTATCTATTTTTTTAGTTGAGAATTGCACGCAAATATGACCTAATAATTCTAAACTATACTGTAAAAAAGCTTTTCAAATAAATCTAAATTGACTAAAAGTGCTTTTAGTTTTTTCTATATGGTTCTATATATACTCTATTATTTTAATTTTGTAAAATATTAAATTATATTTTTTGTCAATACAAAAATATTTTTTTAAAAATTTCAAAATATGCAGTCATTTTGTTCCCAAAATATGTCTCTAAAATATATTAAAACAAAAAAGTTCTATTAAATACGCGAAAAAAAAAAAGACACGTCACTAACATCTCAACCCAACTAATAACATATCAGTTGGTTACGTGAGAGCGTGTGTGTCGCGGGTGGCAATAAGATAAACAGGAACACCTGCCAGGTAAGAACAGGAGCTGAATGAGTAGTGTCGTCCTCTCAGCGCTGAGGTTCGATCACTTCCAAACTCTCTCTCTCTTCCTCTCTCTCTCTCGCGCGCGCGCGTTATTATCGGAGCCCTTCAAAACACAACAAAGGTTTTTGCGGTTGGGGAGGGGTGGGGTGAAGAGGGAAGGAGGTTAGACAGACTCGCAGTCCTCATCTCGATATTGCTCTATGCTACAGCGCCCCCAACAAAAGAAGAAATGCATGAAGGAAGGAACCAAGTCGATTTTTGTAAATTTTCAGTAGGAACAAAAAACAGACTACACTCTAACTACTTCACTATTTGTTTAGATTACTTCGTAGTTTTTTTAAAAGTTTTGTAGCCTTTTTGATTCATATAGTGTGAAAATCATTTTATTTTCTGAATTTTTGGTTTAAAAAAATATATACTTTTGACTTGGTTCTTTTTGGCACCAACTCAGATAAATGGTTTGTAAAAATATGTGTACTTATGGGACTAAAAAACCATCAGAATTCACACATCAATTAAGTCAAACAAAGAAATATTTTCATTGCGAAAATTTTACTTTATTTTTGATTTGCATCAGATTTAAAGGTTGTTCGCATAATCAACAAGTTAATGGACAAAGTAATGGTGAAATAGACTAAGGGCCAGTTTCATAGTCAAACTTAGTACGCCTCAAGTGCGGCGCTACACTAAGTACAAGACGACACCTACCTAAACCAGAATGGAATGGGCCGTTCTCGCATAGGAAACTGGCCCATTCCATTCTGGTTTAGGTAGGTGTCGTCTTGTACTTAGTGTAGCGCCGCACTTGAGGCGTGCTAAACTTGACTATGAAACTGGCCCTAAGTCATTCACTTAGAGTCCTCTTACAATTTTGGTTAAAAGCTCAATAGGTATTGTTATCATAAGTTATAGCGTAGATTAGTTAAGTCCATCACCATCATGCATAATTCCTTTTATTAAAAAAATTTGAGTAGAAACTGTATATTTTTATTTAAATATTTTCATAAGCAAATAGTACCGTCAGCAAAAAATATAGGTTGGCATAAACATTTAAAAAAAATCACATCTTTACTTAGATCCTTTTATCACCAATCAATGTTTCGTCACTAAAAATCTAGGTTGGAATTTATAAAAGCCATATTTTGACTTTGTGTTTTCATTATAAATCAATGTATTGTCACCAAAAAAGCAAATGTGACATGAAACAAAAATAAAAAATGCGTTCTCTTACTGAGTTTCTTTCATCACCAATTGTTGAATGCTCACCAAATAAACTGGTCAAATGGGGGAGAATATGCATATTTTGACTTAGTTCCTTTCTGAACGCACCTTTTCAAAACATTTTTTCTTCTTCCTACTTCCATCCCTGTATCTTTAAAAATCTACATATTTCTATATACATTATTTTTTATCTTTCTATTTATTTCTCTCTCAAAAGTCCTGTTCGAATAGTATTTCCTCTTACGTTTGTCTTATTACGACTTTCCTATCGCATTGTCTCTGTTGCTTCCATTTTATTTTATTTGTTGTCGTTGTTTACTGTGATGAAGGATATGTATGAATGTTTTGTGGTGTGGATTTATTATTTATTTATATAGAACCTAAAAAAAAAGCTATTAGAGAATAAAAATAAAACCATTTCTAAATCGGTGGTTGATGAAATTTATGGCGAGGATAATAGCTTTGTTTACAGGTTGTAGGAAGCACGAGAAAATATAACTCGTTAATCTTGCTTAAGGGTTAGCTAGCTATCAGTTTTACGAATATGGATTTATAAAGGGTATTTTTAGTTACTATTAATTAAAACGTGAAAAGAGGATAAGAGATTTAGGTATTATACTATGATTAAAAATATTAAAATGAACAATAAAAAACATCTATCTACCCATATATATCTATCAAAAATAAATTATACTAAGCGGTTGTATACACGTTACTATTTTTTTATAAAAACTTCAAATAATCAACTATCAATAAACTACTTATTAATAATTTTGTCTAAGAAAAACAAACTTTTTTTTATATAATCTTATATAATGTCAACATAAGTGGTATGGTGTTCGCTTCAGGAAACGATGGTTGTGTGTTCAAACCCAGCTGGGGTGAACAGATTTTTCTTGAGCGATAAAAATACGTAGTGCATCTTCCTCCGGAGGAGAAGTAAAGCCGTTGTTCTCATGTCGATTACGAGAAGCAAAAGAACCCTGAAAATTATGTGAAAATACTTTTCTGGCAAAATTGTTAGTCCCTTTTACTCTCATTCGTATAAATTCTCGTGTTCAGATATAATCAATTTAAAAAAAACAGCTTGTATCAATATACCGCCCTTAAATAACTTGTTCTGAAAAAAAAGCATAGCCTACATATTTATATACAAAATTTATAAGCAAAATCGTTAATGCAAATTCCGAAGAAAAAACATTATTTTTTTAAGAATCAGTGAACTAAACTTAATCTAGGTTAAGCCAACGTTTTACCTCTCAATTAAAATTGTAGGGTGACCTGGCGGTCTAGGGTTAAGGTATCGGACTTCTGCACTAGGGGTCCGGGGTTCAATCCTAGGTCCTTGCAAAGATTTATCTGATTGCCAAACCCTTCCTTCACCTCTGACAAGACGTGTAATAATCACAACTTGTGAATGTGTGGAATGCCAGGCCTTCACCGTGGTTCGGATCCCACGTTAAACTGTAGGTCCTCCATTTCATATCACAATCACCCTACCATTACACATTAGCGTAAGTGCGTGTAACCCGAACGGGTAGTAAGATGCGGTGCTAGTAATATTCACAATAATAATAATAATAATAACTAAAACTTTATACTTGGTTTATGGGTAAGAAAATCTTTAAACAATTTACTGACGAGTGATTTTCAATAATTCTTAGTTTGGCCGTACCGGTTTTGTTTAAAATTTAGTATAAAGATCTGAGTGATAAGCATGAAAAATAACACTGCATACTTATTTTTAGGGAAAAATTTGTTTAGAACTAGTTTTTTTTTTAAGTTTGGATGTTTCTAACAATTACACTGGTTAGCAACTATTTTGCATCTGGTATGTGATACATCAATTAATATGTATTTTTGGTTGTTAAATCCGAATCTGCCTTCGTAAATGCTCTGTCACGTAAGGTTTTTAAGGTATTTTTAGATTTTTACTTTTTTTCCTATGAATTATCACCAATTATGCTGGTTGCACTCTGTATTTGAAAGCAATATATTATGAAAGAAGTTCTAAAAATAGTCACTAGATGGCAGGGCAATTTAGTAGAGGGGGAATGATGCTGCCATTGCCCGTTAGTGGTGACTCAGCTACAATAGCTCCATGGCTTCTTTGGTGCTGACTGACAGCTCACAGCTGACTTCTGACAGTCAACATTTAGGTATACACATAAATTTTGACTGTCGGAAGTGACAGCTGCTAAACACTCGTTTTTGCAGATCATATGGTTCGGCGTAGGGATACATAAATTGGTCTGGTAACTTTTCAAAGCCGTCAGCTCTCAGCTGTGAGCTGTCAGTCAGCACCAAAGAAGTCGTGGGACTACTGTAGCCATGTTAGCACTGCTCTTTAGTGCGTGTTACCCGCCTCGGTGACGTAGTTGGCTAACGCGCTTGTCGTGTTGAGCTCGACTGCTGAGGACGGGGAGATCGAGGTTGGAATCTCGGTCGGGTGAACTGGGGGTGGCTTTTCCTAAATGGTTTTCCACTCTCCCTCCACGCAAATGCGGGTTCACTTCCTCTAATTTAACCTTCCCAATTCCTAATCCACTAACGTAATTTGTACTTAAAGCGTATAACCCGAACGGGTAGTAAGACGCGGTGCTAAATATTTTTATTTAGTGCGTGTTGAAACTTGGATGGTGTTAGTCACTTTGTATTTTCTCTTTATTGATACCTTAATTTGTGTTATTGTGTGTTTTTGATTTTCTTTTGTGAACTAGTGAGACGTTATATTTTTAGATTATAGTTAGTACAATGATCTTAACGTAATGCCAACTGCTAAACTTCGTGGTTTTTAAACCACCCCAATAACGTTTGCTATGTATATGGTAAGTTCACTCCAAAAACTTAAATAAAGTCAATCAGTGATTTACTTAAGAAGGCTTATAAACATTACTTTGATTGTGCTCTTGGAGATCAGGATAAACCCTTTGCACCTCATATTGCCTGCATAGCCTGCACAACTATCCTTATAGAATGGTTTAAAAGAAACCACCGAGCCATGCCGTTTGCTGTTCCAATGGTTTGGTACGAGCCAAAAGATCATATGGACTGTTATTTTTGCCTGATAAATATTGCAAGACATTCCAGTAAAACTGAACATACAATTACATATCCTAGTGTTTCTTCAGTTTATATGCCTGTGCCTCATGGGGAAGGCTTACCTGTTTGTGCTTGTTACTTGCAAACCACTGCATTAGAACCATCAGAGGAAAGTAAATCAGAAGATGCATGACCTTTATAAGAGAACATCTCTGAAAGTCATATCAAATCGCTCACCACATAGAACAGAAGGAACGATTTGGTCCGTGATTTGAAACTTTCTAAATAGCAAGCTGAACTGTTGGGTTCTAGACTGCAACAATGGAACCATCTATAGCAAGGTAGAAAGATTTCAAGTTTTATAACAAGAAATAGCTGTTTGTCTGGATATTTTGAAATGAAGAATTCAATGTGTGTGTGCACAGATGTGAATAATTTGATGATGGAGTTGGGTCTTCAACATAATACACATGAGTGGAGAATATTTATTGATTCATCTAAAGCAAGCTTAAAAGCAGTGCTATTGCATAATGGCAACAAACTTCCATCAGTTCCTTTGGTGCATGCAGTGGACATGAGGTAAACTTATGAAAGTATGGTTGCTGATGGAGGGAATCAATTATAAAGATTATGAGTGGCAGATATGCTGTGATTTAAATGTTGTCACACTGATTACAGGTTTACAGGGTGAATTCCCAAAATACTATATTTTTTGTGCTTGGGGGACAGCCGAGACACCAAAAACCACTACAAAGTCAAGGAATGGCCTATGAGGAAATTATACACGGCTGGAAAGGAAAATGTGAAATTTACTCCATTGGTTGAGCCAAGTAAAGTCATTTAGCCTCCTCTACATTTAAAGTTATGCTTGATGAAGAACTTTATAAAAGCTCTTGATAAAGTCAAACCTTTAATAATTTGAAAAAATATATTTCCCAAGTTGAGTGAAGCAAAGCTAAAAGAAGGTATATTTATTGAGCAACAAATTAGGGCATCGTTGAAAGATCCAACCTTTGATGCTAAGTTTACAAATATCGAGTTAGCTGCTTGATCTTATTTCAATGCCATTGATTACGGCATTTTGGGCAACAGAAGAGATGATAAATATGTTTCCATAGTGAGTGTTCTTTGGACAACTACAAGAAGATGGGGTGTAGAATTTCACTAAAAATTCACTTTTTACCCTCGCATCTTAAATTTTTCCCAGAAAATTGTGGTGCTGTTGGTGACGAACAGGATAAACGCTTTCACCAAGATATCCTGAGCATGGAGCATTGTTACCAAGGACATTGGAGTCCTTCAATGATGGGCGATTACTGTTGCTTTCTTTTTATGGAGAATGATGAAACACCTTACAAAATAAAAGCATCGTCATCCCATTATGTCAAAGAAAAATGACAAACTTTGTAAATATTAATATTACGGTTTGATGTGAATTATTTTAGTTCTTTTTGTTGGTTTAAATTAGTTTGTCAAAGAAAATTGACAATAAATTTTATAAATATAAATATCATGGCTTAATGTGGGTTATTTTAGTGCTTTTTGTTTGTTTAAATTAGTTTGTCAAAGAAAATTGACAACAAACTTTGTAAATATTAACATCATGGCTTAATGTAGATTACTTTAGATATTTTTGTTTGTTTAAATTAATTAGTTTTTTACGATATCAAGAAAACATAGGTGAGTTCTGAGGGCTATGTTTTGTTTGTATTAGTTTCTTTGTATTAGTGCTGTGTATCTTGGAAATGTGAAGTAATAGAAAGAATCTGATTTTTCCACTGAATTCAGCAGCCTAGAATTAGTTATGTCCACCCATTTACAAACCAGATACAGAAAAAAAATGGTTGACCAGTGTTATTGTCTTAAGCGGTTTGGTTCAAAATGGTTATGTTTTACATTATAAAATAATTTTATCGATTTATCTAAAAAAAATCATTTTATAGTAAATAATTTACTTACTAATTAGTGATTTTTGAAATTGTTCAAACGATTTTATTCAAAATTGGTATCGGGGGACTATTTTATATGATCAATAATAATGTGTATATATTTTTCTAAGATTGTTGATTCAAGGGTAGTTTATCTACGAACAATTATAGAAATCTTGAAATTGTTTGGGATCGTCCTTAAGGATTCAGTTTAAATTATAAAATTTTAAGATAACTTACAGTTAAAGTTATTTTGGAAAGTTTAAAATTTATTAAAAATATCTTAACAATTTTCTTTAAAATATATAAATTGTGTTTATTGTGAGAAACAAGAGGATGTGTTTGTTTTTATGAGAAAAACTTAACAATGGGTAGTTTACTTTTTTGGAAAATTTTCTTCGAAGCTATGATATACAAAATGAGAAAGCTTATGCGAGTATGTTGTACCATTTATTTTATATTAAAATTTATTATTTACGTTTACTGTGGAAAATAATTAGCTATGATATTTTGATGATCTATATTTTAATTCGAGTATGTTTACATTAATTCATCCTCTTATAAATAGTATACTCTCCTTTATTTTATTGTTTTTTCTTTATAATATTTTTTTCTTCTCGCCACAATTGTTAGCTACCTCCTATTTATCTCGGCTCTCCTAATAAAGTTTTTCTCCCACTAATTATTTTTCTTAACCGGAGTTCAAACTCGAGCTACCACACTGAGGATATTTTCTACTTTCCCTTCATTGTGTCTTGATTCTTTTCATATCCTCTCAAAATTCATTCAGGTTGTACACAATTACGAAAATGACCCGTTTCGGTGGCCATATGGTCTAAGGCGCTACTCTCAAAATATACTAAGCTGCCGATGGCGGGGTGACCGGGGTTAGATCCCATTCCGGTGTACTGAGGGTGGTTTTTCCTAAACGGTATCTCTCTACACGCAAATGCGATTACACTTCCTCTAAATTCAACCTTCCCCATCCATAACCTGAGTAATTAGTACAAAGGTGTATAACACGAATGGGTAGTAAAACACAATGGAAAAAAAAATTACGGTTATGTGCTAGGTATGAGGAAGATGTAATTTAGAGGAAGTGTATCCATATTTACGTGGAGGGAGGGTGTAAACAACCTTAGTAAACCCAACCAGGATTCGAGCTCCTAACCATCATCGAAAGTCCAGTCTATTGCGAGAATGACACTTAAGAATTTGATCCTTCAGACACCAAATTTCGTTTCATCGTTGTGACTTTCCATCCTCTCTCCAGGAAACCGCATGTGCAGTTAATTCCCCATCGTACTTTGCTCCTTTTGATCATACCACTAATAAACTTTTATATTGAAAGTAACACAACATCTTTTGGAGTTTTTACTTCTCCATCTTTTTAATCTTTATTTCACGCCAAACACATCTTTTTTCTCTCCAAGAACTTCATTAACTTTTCCTGTTTCCTTTATATATATGTCGGTTTTTTTTTTCTTTATCCGATCCTCCCTTTCTTCCTCGATCCAGTTATCCCACATCAGCCCCTCCCCTCACCCATTCTCCACTGGTCACCATCATGCCCCCAGTCTCCTTTCTGTCAGATACAAATAGCAGCACAACTGATACGAGAGTATTGTGATGGACACGCATTCAGACAATGTCTCCCGCACAACTCCCGCGTTTGTTTATTCAGATTGGTAGGTTCTCATCATTTATCATGCGCGAAAGCTTAGATTAACCGAAACAATGCCTCAACGTACATTCCGTCTCTCTCTATCGCCTTCCCTCTCTCTCTCTCTCTCTCTCTTAAGCAGTCATTCAGGTGCCATCGACACTCGAACATTCGGGAGGGATGAGGGATGGGGAGAGACAGCCCTTTCTGTCACTCTTCGTCAGTGAAAAAAAAAAAAATATATATATATATATATACACACACACACACACATTTTTGGGGTTAATAAGACACCTAAATGATTCCCCTCCCCCCTTTCATGCTAAAGCGGATTCCTTTTCTCTAAGCTGTTTATTTACCTTCCTCATCCATGAATCACCAGTGTAAATATGAGGCTAGTCCGGACAGGTAGTAAGACTCAAGTGTAAAAAGAAATCACCAAAATATCTAACTATTAGGGGTTTGAGAAGTCCTCCCCCCTCCTTTTAAAAAAAATTAGAAGCGAAACCCGCCTTTGTGGCGTAGTTTGCTAACACGATAGTCGTGTTGAGCTAGACTACCAAGGACGGGGAGATCGAGGTTCGAATCTCGGTCGGGTGAACTTTTTTTCTTTTTCTAAATGGTTTTCCACTCTCCCTTCATGCAAATGTGGGTTCACTTCCTCTAATTCAACCTTCCCAATTCCTAATCCATTAGTACTTAAAGCGTATAACTCGAACGGGTAGTAAGACTCGGTGCTAAAACAATAATAATAATAATTCGAAGCGAAGTTGATTTGGATGTATGAAATATTCTAGACGCTGAATCGAAGTTCGAATATTATTTGCTATAGTTGTTTTATAATTTTAAAATGTTGTTTTTATTTATCCTTTATTTATGCCGTAAAAATACACGGTAAATGTTTTAATGCGCAATTATTTTTTTTTGTAAAATTTCATTTTATTCCATTTAGACCTATATACCACAACATAGAATTAGATTAATTTAAATTATTTTTCTATACAAATTAATTTCAACAGCTCAAAATGGCAATTATTGACCATAAATTTAAGATTCTAGCTGTCAATATTTTTAGTGGCAATTCGCAATTGTTGAAACTAGAATTTTTTTAAAGCGAATCGAAGTTGATGTTTGTTACAAAGCTAAGTCGAAGTTTTGAAGCTTCGAACATCCCTACTAGATATATTTAATGGGGTAATGGTGAGGAAGTTGTAATTTAGAATAAATGTATTCGAATATGCGAGGAACAATTAGGAAAATAAAATATATAACTGCATCTGACCAGGAATCGAATCCTGACACCCCCGTCAAAAACAGACCAGGCTATAGAAGCTTGACATTGAATCCACGCGCCCACCGATTTGAAATGTTATAACATACATTAAAAACGCAGGAGCTTAAACTACGGCCAAGTGCAATTCGTCTTTGAGATTAAATGCTAGCCGCGCATGCGCAGACCTTGTTTGAAATTTCCAGACCTACTCCACAATCTCGAACGATGCTCAAGAATTATGGGAAAGTAGGGATTACACTCTCATTTTATCTTCAACACACCTTGACTATCCATTCATTATTGTTATATATATATATATATATTTTTAGTTTGCTGTTAAATGGTGAGTGGATGTTTAAATCAGGGCAAATTAAAGGGTGGAGGGGAGTAAGAATAAATTATGGAAAGGAGTGAAAGGGAGTTGTAGGGAATGAATGGGTGTTTAGATAGGGGCAAAGGGGAGGGTAAGGAGGAAAGGTGAAAAGGTGTTAATGGGATTCTTGATAGGGGTCAAAGGAGGGGGAGGTAAGGAGGAAAGGTGCGAGTGGGAGTTTTGATAGGATTTTCAAGGGAGAGGGTAGAGAGGAAAGGTGTGAGTGGGAGTTTTGATTGGATTTCAAGGGAGAAGGTAGAGAGGAAAGGTGTGTGAGTGAGAGTTTTGATTGGATTTCAAGGGAGAGGGTAGAGAGGAAAGGTGTGAGTGGGTGTTATGATAGGGTTGCAAGGGAGAGGGTAAAGAGGGGAGGTGTGAGTGGGAGCTTTAATAGGGTTGCAAGGGAGAGGGTAAAGAGGAAAGATGTGCGTGGGTGTTATGATAGGGTTGCAAGGGAGAGGGTAAAGAGGGAAGGTGTGAGTGGGAGTTTTGATTGGATTTCAAGGGAGAAGGTAAAGAGGAAAGATGTGCGTGGGTTTTATGATAGGGTTGCAAGGGAGAGGGTAGAGAGGAAAGGTGTGAGTGGGAGTTTTGATTGGATTTCAAGGGAGAGGGTAGAGAGGAAAGGTGTGTGAGTGGGAGTTTTGATTGGATTTCAAGGGAGAGGGTAGAGAGGAAAAGTGTGAGTGGGAGTTTTGATTGGATTTCAAGGGAGAGGGTAGAGAGGAAAAGTGTGAGTGGGAGTTTTGATTGGATTTCAAGGGAGAGGGTAGAGAGGAAAGGTGTGAGTGGGAGTTTTGATTGGATTTCAAGGGAGAGGGTAGAGAGGAAAGGTGTGAGTGGGAGTTTTGATTGGATTTCAAGGGAGAGGGTAGATAGGAAAGGTGTGTGGGTGTTATGATAGGGTTGCAAGGGAGAGGGTAAAGAGGAAAGGTGTGAGTGGGAGCTTTAATAGGGTTGCAAGGGAGAGGGTAAAGAGGAAAGGTGTGAGTGGGAGTTTTAATAGGGTTGCAAGGGAGAGGGTAAAGAAGAAAGATGTGCGTGGGAGCTATGATAGGGTTGCAAGGGAGAGGGTAAAGAGGAAAGGTGTGAGTGGGAGTTTTAATAGGGTTGCAAGGGAGAGGGTAAAGAGGAAAGGTGTGAGTGGGAGTTTTAATAGGGTTGCAAGGGAGAGGGTAGAGAGGAAAAGTGTGAGTGGGAGTTTTAATAGGGTTGCAAGGGAGAGGGTCAAGAAAAAAGATGTGCGTGGGAGCTATGATAGGGTTGCAAGGGAGAGGGTAGAGAAGAAAGGTGTGAGTGGGAGTTTTGATAGGATTTCAAGGGAGAGGGTAGAGAGGAAAGGTGTGTGGGTGTTATGATAGTGGTGTAAAGGCGAAGGTAGTAGAAGAGTAGGAAAGGGTTGGGATGAGGAAGCTCGAGGGGGAGATTGTTTGGAGAGGGGCTGCAAGGGAGAAAGTATGGAGAAGCTTTGGATAAAAATTTCGAAAGACGCTTCGTCACGGTTATCAATTAGAAACTAATCATAAAATCGACGCTAAAATTTAGAACAAATGACCTTTTTATTATATAAATTGGCACTTGTGCGGTTTATACGCCCAGCACAGATCTAGAAATTATCAATACTCACATGCACACGGAAGGACTATCATATTGGTATTCCCTCTCTAATCCTCGCACATCAGTTCTAGCAACACTCCCACCCTTCTTCTCCTTCATTTCGCACACCCCTTTAAGAAATATATTTTCCTAAATTCCCTCAAGAGACTAACAATAAAAAATAAAGATGTTTTGCACCCTGACACGATTTAAAAACGATGGGTTTACTGTTGAAGTTGGGAAGAAAGGAAAATAAATATTCTAGTCGCATGGGTTTATTAGATTTTTATAAGCATTTGCCTGTTTGAATTTTAATCTTTCTTGATTTTGCAGATAAAAAAAATACTCGAAAGGCATATTTTTGTGTTGGATGAGGTAAAGAAAATGTTTTCTGTACATTTAAGAGGTTATAGCTGTGGGAAATTATTATTTGATTCTTCGTTGGGAATAATCTTTAGTTCAAAGAATTATCATGTTTATTGTACTTATAATAACAATACTGATAAGAAATGACCACCCACTTCAGAAGTCACGTGACGCACTATTCTTGCAGCAGACTAGGCTTCCTATGACGAGGAAAACGAGGTCCAAATCTCGATCGGATGTACTTGGGGTGATTTTTCCAAGAATTTTATTTTACTCTTCCTACACGCAAATTCGGATACACTTCCTATAAATATAATCCCTTCTCATTCCTAAATTCATTAGAGTAATTATTACATAAGCGTATAGCCTGAACGGGTAGTAAGACACAGTGTCAAAGAAGAAAAAAAAAGACCGATAAAAATCTACATTTCATACGTTGCAAAATGTGATTACTAAAATTTAAAATAAAAATATAAAATGGTTTGATTGGTTCCCTTTTAATATTGGTAGGTTCTGTGGAGTTTTAATGTTGGGACGGTCCTAGAATTAGGTGTGGATAATCAATTGGTAGTTTGTAAAAAAAAGTTCAAATAATTATTTACGAAACTAATTTACTTCTGCCTTAGTCCAAACATAAATTTTAAACATTTTAAGTTAGATTTACATTATATTGATAGTATATTATTTTTAAATTTCCATCTATAATCATGGTGCATTCCATCGGATATAGAATATATATTTTGTCAATAAAATACATGATTTGCGTAGAATTTTGATTTATTCAAAAGCATATGAAATTGATTCACACATTTTTTACTAACAATAAGCCAACTTTTTTGCACCACGTATTAATAACTGTTCGGTCCATACGATTATATACTAATCATTACTCTAATGTGTTAAGGAAGAGGAAAATATAATATAGAGGAAGTGTATCCACATTTGAATGGAGGAAAAGTGGAAAACCATTTTAGGGAAAACCACCAACAGTACACCCAACAAGGATTGAACCCCGATATACCCGTCATCAACAGCCTAGTCAATTACGAGAATTACACCTTATACCACGCGGCCACCGAAGCGGGTATGAGCCAGCTTAACTGAACTTTTATCACAAAATCTAATTTAGAAATTAATAGTTTGTATTATTTAATATTTATTTTTTTTAAGTTTTAAATGATTAATTAATAGGGTTAAATTAATTATTTTATTCTATAAATTTAAAAAATAACAGCTCGACACAGGAAATAAATCCGGGATGTTTAGTACAACAATACTCTAACCAGAGAAATGTCCAGGAATCCAGTAAATTTTCAATTCAAAGAATATTATATTTCGATGCGACTATAACCGCTATTAATAAATATGATATTGTTTAATTATTTAATGATTTAATCCATCATTTATTATTTTTTCATAAATTCTAATTATTGATATTAGAATTAAAAATAATACAAACATCAAGAAACTAGTTTACGGCTGTCAATTAGTAATAATAATATTTAGCACCGCGTCTTACTACCCGTTCGGGTTATACGCTTTAAGTACTAATTACCCTAATGGATTAGGAATTGGGAAGGGTGAATTAGAGGAAGTGAACCCGCATTTGCGTGGAAGGAGAGTGGAAAACCATTTAGGAAAAACCGCCCCCAGTTCACCCGACCGAGATTCGAACCTCGATCTCCCCGTCCTCAGCAG
>CABEEJ010000297.1:258353-276962 GCA_901482245.1 Timema douglasi | reverse complement strand
CCCTCCCAATTACTTTGTTCGGAAGCGTACAAAGCCTGCGGTATGCAATTGTAATGTAACGGATTGCAAATGTCCCTCGTATAATAATTGTATATGTATACTAATTCATGTATAACATCCACCTGTTTACACCAAGCTGCGCTTTTCATTTTACACGTGAGAATGTGTTAGTGCTGGAGTATATGTGTGTGTGTATGCATGTATATATTTGTGGTGTAAAAAGGGGGTAGGGGTGAGCCAGAAGAGAGAGAGGGGGGGGAAAGGGTGTTTCAGGGCGTGGGGACTATTTCCTCCCTGGTGGGCATTGGTGAGGCTTATAGAGATAATGCAAAGCTTCACGCACTATTTATCCCCTTTGCCACGGGGATTTCGCGGATGAAGTGAATTGAACCGAGAGTGAAATTGGGGCTTGCGCAGTTGGCGGTCTTTCCTTCTCACACACCCTATATATTGCGTGTGGATGATGTATGAGCAGGTCATCGCTCGCTTGATCCCTCCACATCTCAAGCGAGGGGAGAAAGACTCACAAAATGGTGAATGGAAGGAAGACGGAAAATCGGGAACACTTGTTTCATATATAGCTTCTTCCTCTTTTATATTAATATTTATTTGGGATACCTGGCGGTCTAAGGGTAAGGTGTCAGACTTCTGTGCTGGCGGTCGAGGTTCAATCCTCGGTCCCGGCTCAGATTTATCTGATTACCAAACCCTTCCTGCACCTCTGACAAGACGTCAATTATTAATAATAATAATAATAATAATAATAATAATATTTCACAATAACTAGCTTGTTGTTTTTACTCTCTCAAATAAAGAAAGTATTACAATTTTGAACATTTTCAAACTCGATATTATGTGATAAATTTTTACCATTTTATGTGCCACCCAATCTAAAAAAGTATATATATTTTTATAACTACGTCTGTCTCTATTTTTTTTAATCACCACGTCTCACTACCAGTCCAGGTTATATTTATACATGGTAATTACTCTAATGGAGAAGGGGTGAGGAAGGAAGCATTTAAGATGTAATCTACCCGCATTTTCTTGAAAAGAGAGTGGGAAACATTTAATAAATACCTCTATCTACTAGTCTTCACCAGGCCAGACTATCACCAGAGTAACGCCTTAGACCATTCGGTCACTGAAGTGGGTGTTCCTCTGTATTTTTTATGTCTGTCTTATTTTATATCGGGGAAAACGAAACGCCTTCTAAATGAATTGGTAATCATTACCGATTCTGAAAATTGAAAAATGACACCTAGACACGGGGATCGAACGCGGGACCTTTAACTTAGTACGCCAATCCTCTTACCACTGAGCTATCCAGGAATCGACCCGTGCCCAGGGTTATGTTTCACTCATATTTTAAGGCAGAGTCTATGATGGACGTGTGGAAATCATCTGCCAGCCATTAACTTTATGATTTATGAATCAAATAGCCAACGCCTTTTATTATTCATGCTTTTAGTGAGGATTACTCCATCTATATATCATATTCTGAAAACTAAAAAATGATACCTGGACTTGGGAATCGAACCCGAGACCTTTGGCTTATTACGCCAATGCTCTAACCAGGGCCATTCTTCATTCATATTTAAAGGCCGAGTCTATGATGGATGTGCGGAAATCGTCGGCTACAAATGTGTGATTTTATTAAAATCACGAGCTGTCAGAAAACGCGGCCACCTTCGATTCGGTAGTTAGCTTATTGCTTATTAATATGAGTAAAGAATGACCCCAGGCACGGGACGATCCCTGGATAGAGCATTGGCGTACTAAGCCAAAGGTCCCGGGTTCAATTCCCATGTCCAGGTGTCATTTTTCAATTTTCAGAACACGATATCTAAATGGAGTAATCCTCACTAAAAAGAATAAATAATAGCTCTGGCTATTTGATTCCTATCATTACCGATGTTAATCGCGCAACATAGAAAACGTCTCAAGTTTAATGATTTACAGTACAATTTAAAATAAATGGTAAGATACAATCGTAATTCAGTATAATCGATTCATTTTATAAAACTTTTCAAAATTCATTCGTTAGTAAGTTATCCTAAACTGTTTATTTTTTGCTAAAAAAACTAAATATACATTCTTATCAATATGTAAAACACCCCCCAAATATAGTTTTGAACAAAAATCTTTTAAGCTATTTTCAAAAAATTTCAAATTTTCGAATATTCGTAATTAAAATTTACCTCCTTATATAACAAATGTACAATGTTGTATGTTATGGAAAAACACTCTAAAGAGATCGATTTTAAGCAAAATATTTTTTTTTAAGTCTAGAAACTTTCAATTTTCAAAAATCAGTCATCGTTAAATTACCATTAGTTTCACTGCTAAAATCAAAACAAAAGAAAACACTCCAAGGTATGACCAAAATAAAACTAAATATATGGTTTGAACAAATTCTATCCATGGGGTAAGACCGGATTGTAAGAACAATATTTTTGGGATTGAGGAGCACATAAAACGTCAAGATTCATCATAATTTTGACGCAGAAAATATTCACGGTTGCAATACTTTCTCTATATCAGAAAGTAAAATGGGATGCTTTACAAAGTATTCTCAGTTATTTTACCCTAGATAAACCCCTAATCGTTCAAAATATTTTATATTTTTTTTGTCAAACTCATCTCGGTCACATAAATTAATAAATATATATTTAATATTGTACAATTTTAATGTATGCTTTTAAAGTGTTTTAATGCACAGACTTATTAAGTTACAAAACACTCCACTATATAAAACAAATGGCATTGACTACCTTCATCAAAATTACAAAGACATAATAAAAAGGTTTTTTTTTGTTGTTGTTTCATGTAAACAATATGACCAAACACAGAGTTAAAAAAAAATATATAATCAACATTGATTTCATGGCATCCATCTAACTTTTTGTATAGAAATGTTTCTTTAATAAACAAAAACAAAAATAAAACTTATGCTAAAATAAATTTAAAAGAAAAATAAAGTAGCTTGGTGTGGCTTTCGTCGAAGAAGAAAGTGGTAGAAACAGAATAAGTAAGAAATTGGAGCTAGGCTGGGCGTAAGTAAGAGAAGGGACGTGGGAGGAGGAGGAAGGGGGGGGGGGTTGCTTCTAGTTGAGTAGGCGTAAGAGGTTAACTAACTACTTGACGAAGTGAATCAAGTTTTCACGAGGCTTTTGTGTTGAATGAAGTTGGCGGCGAGAACGAGTAATTAACCAGCTTTACTTCATGCAACTGGTAACAAAAGAACATGGCTTGGCGTCCGTCTTCCATTACCACACAAGAAACATGTAATTGATGTGAGGAAGCACGAGTGGACTCCAGGAGGTAATGGAAGAAAAATTGACCCTTCAGTAAATATATTTTTTTGGAAGAGGAGGGTTGAAAAGGGGGAGGGCCATAGCTTACTACCCGTCCAGATTCTAGACCTACTTACACTAATAGGGTAGGGATGAGTATGGTTGAATTTAAAGTTATTATTATTATTATTATTATTATTATTATTATTAGCACCGCGTCTTACTACCCGTTCGGGTTGTACGCACTTACGCTAATGTACTTACGCTAATGTGTAATGGTAGGGTGATTGTGAGATGAAATGAAGGACATACAGTTTAACGTGGAATCCGAACCACGGTGGAGGGCTGGCATTCCCCACATTCACAAGATGTCTTGTCAGAGGCGAGGGAAGGGTTTGGTAAATTTAAAGTTAATGTACTATCATTTTTATTGAAAGATTTAGTGGGAAACTATTTATTTAGTAAGAGCTGGTTGGTGAAGAAACACATCAGTGGACCCAGCCAGGATTCGAGCTCAAATCTTCACGTCTTTACCTGCATGTCCAAAGATGTGGGTTAAAAATGTTTTATTTTTGCAGTAATTGCTTGAATTCTACAGCATAATTATAACTTCAATATCGTTTTAATTAATTAAGTTACACGGGTGACATGGCGGTCTAGGGGTAAGGTGTAGGACTTCTGTGCTGGGGGCATGGGGTTCAATCCTCGGTCCCGGCACAGATTTATCTGATTACCAAACCCTTCCTTCCCCTCTGACAAGACGTGTATTAATCACAATTTGTGAATGTGTGGAATGCCAGGCCTCCACCGTGGTTTCGGATCCCACGTTAAACTGTAGGTCCTTCATTTCATCTCACAATCACCCTACCATTACACATTAGCGTAAGTGCGTATAACCCGGGCAGGTAGTAAGACGCGGTGCTAATAATAATAATAGTTAAGTTACTCGCTTCGGTGGCCACGTAGTCTAACGTGCTACTCTAACAATTGACTAGACTGCCGATGACGGAGATATCGAGGTTCGAATCTCACTCGGGTGTAATGAGGGTGGTTTTACCAAAATGGCCTTCAAATTTTCCTCCACGTCAAATTCGGGTACACTTCTAATAAATATAGTATTGCTAATCCCTAAAACCATTAGATTAATTAGTACATAAGCGTGTAAGCCGAACGGGTAGTAAGATGATCTGCTAAAAAAAATATTGTGAGTTGAGCATCAAGGACAATAGCTACTCTTTCCTAATATATGGGAATTTTGAGGTTAACCTGAAAGGTATGCACCCGCATTGGCGTGGAGGGGATTGAAAAAGAGTAGAGAAATATTGTATGCATAGAAACTCCCCCAGTTCTATCTGAACCTTCTTAGACCTCGTCAACCGCCATCAAATATATCGCAAGCTTTACGTCTTAGATCGTGTGATCATCGGTACGGTTATTACTTCAATTCACTCGCGTATAGGCTTTTCATGAAAATCATAGCTTTCCCCAATTCGTCACTTAAAATCCTCCTTACACTCGGACTTGAATAAGATAGTTAAAGTGCTGTGATTCAAACGATGTTAAGTCCCATCAGAATTAAGTTTGAATCCCGTCTGGACCAAAGCGGTATGAGAACAAGTGGGTTGTTAATAATTCGGAGTTTACTATAGTATAAGGATGATGGTAACTAATCTAATAGCTTATCTCAATGTGGTCCCACTGTAGCGTGTCAATCATGTAAAGTTGACACCTACACAATTAGGCTACGTAAAAATACGAAGCTATAATAATTATATTGGATTAGATTTGAAATATTTAATAATAATATCCTTCAAAACCTACTGTTAACGACTGGATGGACTCGGATATGATCCACGTGCTCTCAACAGAAAATACTACAAGTCATTTTAATAATACAAATCTGCTTAAAAATACTAAACTTACAACAGTGGAATCCAAAGAAGATAATTAAAGCTAATACATTCAGGAATAATATGCTTCAAAACTTACTCGCCGTGGCTGGATGGGATCGGATAACGCCAACATGCCTTCTAGCAAAATATAGAACACGAATGGCACAGAGTGCTTGCTTCCTGGCACATCAACTTTCTACCCCTTCTGTCGTAGAAAAGAACTAAACCTATGCTAGGTTTGCTCTCACGAACCTTGAGCGCCACTGTCTTGGCGGCGTGTCTTCGAACCTCTCCTTTTCCACACCCCACGAGCTCCCCTCATCACCTGTGTTATCACGTCTTTTCTCCATTTCATTTTGTTCCTTTCTAGTCCAAAAAAGGGTTTAAAATAAGTACTTTAAGATTTACAAAATATTATTTTATCACATCACGTCGTTGAAGAAGGAACTTCTCTCCACCAAGGGACTGATGGCCATGAAGTATTGGGCGTGTTGTTCACCGCCGCGCCTCCAAGGAAAAAACTATTTTCACGAAGGGACCGGTGGCCATGCAGTATTGGGCGTGGTACTCACCGCAGCGCCTCTGAGGAAAACCTCTCTCGACGAAAGGACCGGTGGCCATGCAGTATTGGGCGTGGTACTCACCGCAGCGTCTCCGAGGAAAATCTCTCTTCACAAAGGAACCGGTGGCCATGATGTGTTGGGCGTGGTTCTCACCGCCACGCCACCAAGGAATATCCTCTCCGATTTCTTAAGTATAGAGGCGACGTCCATTTAACTTATTGTTTAGTTAAAAGATTGGAAATTGTTTATTTAATAAGTCCATCTGACTTATTGTTTATTTCAGACTTAGTATAGTCGAGGCGACTATTAAGATTATTTTGACTTCTTGTTTCAGTCAGAATGACTAGATTTTGGTTTTGTATTATAGCAACTCTGTTGATGTTGTCACAGCAACTCTAGTGTTGCTCAAGTCATTCAAACTTGTTATATTGGTCCAAGTGGCGGTGTTTTTCCTATATCCATATGATATAGCTTCGATATAGGAGCCTTGAGCTCCAGATGTAATGAGGACTTAATCCAAATGGTTGCTATTCTCTACGAGCACTATATTTCTCTTTTGAGTCCTTAGAATTACACACTTGTTTTTATGGCTACATCCAAGTTGTCCATCCTTTTTTAGGACCCATTTGGGTTAGTGTGTTCAATGTATTGAATTATTCTTGTTGCCACGCTTCGCGTGTGGTATTAGCTTGGGTGCGTAAAACGCGGAACTCCGCTTGTTTCTATATGGGTCCACGCGGATAATACCTTTTTTCTCTTTGCCCGTTTTTGGCACCTATTGAGTGAGTATTAGTCTGGTATGAATTATATTAGTATTGCACCCCAGGGAGTGGATCAGTGAATACATGTACTATTGAATGCTCTGGCAGTACCAATAGGGAAAGGACCGGCCATAGTACTATAGTGTGTATTATTATTATTATTATTTAGCACCACGTCTTACTACCCGTTCGGGTTATACGCTTTAAGTACTAATTACGCTAATGGATTAGGAATTGGGAAGGTTGTATTAAAGGAAGTGAACCCGCATCTGCGTGGAGGAAGGGTGGAAAACCATTTAGGAAAAACCACCCCCGGTTCACCCGACCGAGATTCGAACCTCGATCTCCCCGTCCTCAGCAGTCGAGCTCAACACGACTAGCGCGTTAGCCAACTACGCCACCGAGGCGGGTTATAGTGTGTAGACACCTGTATGTTAGCCATCTACCAATGTAATCAAATAACCTTTCTATTGCAATTCATTATACTATGTCTCTTAAAGAATTGTCTTTTGTCCCAATCAAGCAAGCTAGTTTAAATTATAAATGTGTTAACAGTATTATATGTATATATTAGTATTATTATTAATATTATTATTATTAGCACCGCATCTTACTACCCGTTCGGGTTATACGCACTTACGCTAATGTGTAATGGTAGGGAGATTGTGAAATGAAATGGAGGACCTAGAGTTTGACATGGAATCTGAACCACGGTGGAGGCCTGGCATTCCCCACATTCACAAGATGTCTTGTCAGAGGTGAAGGAAGGGTTTGGTAATCAGATAAATCTGTGCCGGGACCAAGGATTGAACCCCGGTATATGTATATAAATTCCAGTTAACGACTGTTTATAATTATCACACTGTTTTTCATTTAGAATCATCTGACCGTAGCCTGGCGTACGTCAGTCCAGCTGTTTTGTAATTGAACATTGCTCTTCAAGACTACTGCATTTGATCTTGGCCGTGTTGCGACGAGACGGTATTATTCTGGAACTTCTATCTTATGTTTTTGTAAATATATTGTAACCAATCATATATTTTAGGTTTCTGTTATAATAAATATATTTTTGTTATTGTAATCATCTTATCTATCTGGTTTAAATAATTCCCTTGTACACCCGGTAAGGCTGAAATCCTACACCACCGGAGGCCCGCGTTCACAGAAAATGTGGCCCTCACAGTATCCTATGGGAAAATTAAATAATCATTAATTTTAATCTTATTAAATATGTATTTGATTAGTACAAATTTGTGGACAAATATATTTATAATGCTAGTCTGTTTTGAGAAAGTTTGTGTGCATGCATATTTCAAAATTAATTATCGAGAGGGCAATAAACCTATTTTCGGAAGTTAAATTTGAAAAATTCTAAAAAAAAATACAATTTATTATTAGTATTGAAAGTAGTTGTTTATTAAATTTTGTTTGTAGGCTTATATTAAGTTGATGGGATTACTAAATATATGTTTGCCTAGCGGTGCAATTTGATGATCAAATTTGGCCCCCAGTATAAAAAAAAGTTGGACCCCCCCGACATAAAACAATAACTCCTCAAGGTCATGAATAAATAATAATAGTATAAATAACCAAATTACTATGCTGAAGTGTCCCAAATCGTATGAGAACCAATTTTTGGCAAGGAATAATAAATATCACCCAGGAAGGACATGAGTCACTCTTAGTCCACCACAGTCAGTAGTACCAAATGTTTATAGCCCAGATATCGTGAGTAATTAAACGCAACAGTTAAAAAGTTATTTCTTCGTTACATTGTCACAATTTTTTTTAATTCACAGCTATACTTTCTATACATTTATGAACCATGGGTAAATAAAAAAAACTCCATGATGTGAGCATTTTGGCGAGGATATATAGTACCAACATTTGAGGATAGAGGGCGTCATGTGGTCAGCACAACGAACCCTTGACCAAAGAGGCGGGCAAGAACCATATGTAAACTAATTTAAATATAGCCTAAGATGAAACCAGCAAAGAAGAGTTAAACAATTATTTTTATTTTATCCATATTTTTCATATAACCATTCTGTGATGGATCACTTTTTTTTTTACTAAAGATGATACAGCATTCTTATGCATACGACAATTTATTTATCTTTTCAAAACATTCAAAGCGGTACAAAGTTAGAGTGTAGTTTTTTTTCCCCGCCCAACACGAGCTATTATTTTTCAGAATATACCTAAAAAAATAAGAGTAAGAAAGAAATAGAAAAGAGTAAAAGAAGGAAGGAGAAAAAAACATCGATCTTTCTCGCAACCAATTTTACTTCCTTGAATACATTTCCCAACGACACATGAAAAATACTTTAATGTCTTAGAAGAAGAAGGAAAAAAAAGGTGTGAACGGAGCTATTTTATCTTTGTTCAACAGATACAGCACAAGATTAACTACAATTCTCTTCCAGTGCCTAACCCCTCCTCCTTTTCTTAGGGTTCGAAAACTCCCCCTTCCACCCCACCTCCAACCACTATTACAATGTCTATAACTCCTCTAGGCTTTCTTGGCTACTCACTCTCTCTATCGCACCAAACCGCTCCCTACCTCCACTTTGCATTACAAATGACACCCAAGGACAACCCCCTTTTACCCCTTAATGCTCTCATCAGCATATCACTGCCCTTAATGCTCACGTTTCTAGTCTCGGATCACATAATTTTGGCCCGTACAGCCATGACTTGTCGTTTTTGGTGGAGGAGAAAATGACCCTCCCCCAACCTCCACCAATCTACTATCTACCGGATACAAGATGGCGCAAAAACGTTCAATATGAAGCTTTAGGAACCCTCACGGCGGTAAGAAGATCTGGACCAAAGAAGATATGATTCTCTTTTTCTAAAAAAAAAATAAGATTTTTTTTTTATGTGCAACGCCAACCATCAAAATATAGCTTTTTCAATTTCTGATGCAAATTCTAAGAGAGAAATTTTCAATGAATAGTTTGTGAGCGTGCATCTGTAAGCCATTCATCGGCTGTCAGCCATAGCGACGTTGGTTAACGGCTCAGAATTAATGTATTCTAATGAAGGCATGCAATATTCCGTAAGGAACCACGAGGGAGATTTCTGTATAAGAGAATGGACAAGTTATGACCCAAAGGTGTTTACGTAAATCTCACTTAAGATAGAGTTGACACCCCCCCTTTCCCCTTCCACTCCCGAAAGCTTACAAGTAGAGAGGTCTTCAAAGTTGACCTTAGGGCCCGATTGGTGGGTAAATCTTATTACAGAATGAGCAGGTCTCAAGCTCAGAATAACTTTCTCATATTATGCATGAAATTTGTTTTACCGCGCAGTGTGTTGGCTGTACTCAAAGAGTCACCCATTCTAAACAAAGGATAATCAGACAATAATTGCTTTCCAACTTTTTGGGGTTTATTTATTAATATGTTTAACCTTTAAAGGTATTTATACTTATGTTGCACTGTGAACAACAAGATAATGAGTAAAAAAAAACCAAAATGAAGCCTGAATTTTAAAACTTACTCATTCTAATCACATGTCATTTTTCTGAGAATATAAAGTTGTTGTTTTTTTAAATTGGGAACATATAAAAAAAAGTAAAATAAATGTTTGATAAAATGTTACACAGATTTTAAATTTCTAATATTTTTTGGCGAGGCAATACAAATTCAATATAAAATTCTGGAAGTAAAATAAAGTTTCCAGAACTTTTGGTTCATTGTTTGGATATATTTTATTTCATAAGGTCATGATTGCATTTTTACCATGCATTTATTTTATTCATAAGATTATTTATAAAAAAAATGTATGGGGTATTGTTTTGTGAAAGTAAGTTGCGTGCATATTTCCAAATACATTATAAATAGATTAATAAACTTTGTAGGTAAAATTTGAATGATTTTACTAATCAAAAATACTATTTATATATTAGTACTTAAATAATTGTTTATTAAGTATTTATTTTAGGCCAATATTAAGTTGATGGGATCACTAAATATATCTTCTGCTCGCGGTGCAAATTGAGTCAGATTTGACCCTTGGGATGACTCAAGTTGGGACAACCACGGTGTAGTGCTGTAAGATACGATCATAGTGAAACCCACTCAAGGTAATACAACTAAGGGTAATCCATGTCCATAAATAAAATGTTGTAATCAACACGACATAAATTAAGGCATGTTTGTTTAGCATTCATTGTGTTGTGGATTGTAAGTGACCAAACGAGTATTGTAAAGTGTTTTGATTAGTTAGTAAACAATAAAACATATGTTCTGACAACATAAACAGAGTGTCATAATTCTTTTTGGCAATCGGGCAAACTTTTATTATAAATAGTATGATATTTCGAGATAACAGGCCTAACAATTAACCATCGAACCTAAGAGGCTCACGCAACCCATTTTGGGAGTTACGTGGGTCAGGACGCTGGATCACCGAGTACAAGTGCTGAGGGGCTACCGTCTTGCCCAAGTTACCAGGGTTCGTGTCCACGTCGGGCCACCTAGAGGTCAGTCAGTCCATTGGTTAAACATGTCTTGAAATACTTAGTCCTACCACAAGCTTCTAAATAGTATTTTAAATTCTTTCATATATTTTAGTACTTCTTATCAACATCACATTTTGTATTAGCACATAATAGTACAATAAAAACCGTAGAACAAAAGCCAAACATTAATTACGAACCCACACGACATATACCCAGTCATCTCCGCCATCCTCGTCCACAACCCATCCTGACAAAATGGGTCCACACAACGTGGGGGTGACAATGTATCAACTGAAGAGGAATAAACGTCTAAATCTGAAGAGTGGTGATGAGGAAAGTAGTTTAGAGAAAATGTATCTGCAATATTGGTAAGAGGGGATGATTAAAACCCATGTCCACTCGAAAGTAATTTGAACCCTGGCCTCCCTGTGAACAGAGACCAAACGCAGTGCAAGTCTAGTGCTTGTGCGGGTAGATGTGTTTAATAAATAGTGAGTTAATATTTAGCTTTATAATATTGCATTACGGGATATAACTGACATTTTAATTTTGTGTTTAACTAAATTTAATAACCATACAAGAATAAGCAAACACTTTTTCATGCGTTTGGCAAAATAATACACACACATAAATAGAGAGAGATAGAGGGGGGGTGGGGGGGAGCGAACCAAAACACACAAAGAGAAAATTATATTTTAATAAAGCTGAAAGTTTAAAAGTTAAATTAGTTAAATAATCAAGCAGCGGTACCTAAAGGATTAAATTAATTACATTTTTTTTAAATATGTAAATGTATTATATCTGACACAGACAAATCCTGTATTTATATTTTAAATATATTGTTTCATTTAGTTTATAAAATATAAGTGAGGAGTATTATAGTCTGAGATTGCACATATAAATAATTATAAATAACTCCTAATTAATCTATGACAACACATTTTGATTAAACTCGAGGGATTTTTTCTTAAGCATGCACGGGGTGTTGCTGTTGGGGGTGCCAGTTGGAAGACAAAGGGAGTGGGATCAACTCGCACTCTTCCTTAAGTTTTTGTTTTTTTTTGCAATTACAGGAAATTAAAATAAAGAAAGAATCCGTTTTATTTTATAATATTATTTTGGAAAAACTAACATTTATAAATTACAGTGCCATCCGTTGGTCGACCTAGAAACACTAGTTCACTTTTCCTCCTTTTTTTTAATGTGTGTAACTAGTAGGGGTACCCCGGAACCTACTCTTCACACGCTAGGGTATTTTTGTGGGGTTTTTTTTGTCACGTAGAGTGTATTTTGTAGAATAATATTTGTCACATGAAGTGTAATTTTGTGAAATGATTTTAGTCATATAAACTGTATTTTTATGGAATAATTTTTGTCAAAATATAGTGTATTTTAGTGCAAGGCTGTATTCAAGTTTTATGGGGGGTTTCAAACCCCCCAAAATCTTATGAAAAAAATATATATGGCTTTATTTATTGTTCAAACACTAACAAAATTAGGGTACAAGTACAAATTAGGGTGTGGTGTAGTGTTACCACATAGAGCAATTCAGAAAGCTTCTTTCTACTGTTTAGAATTTAGAATTTTTTCTAGCCTCCGGCATTTAGGGAATGGGCCCGCCAACCCTCCCCCCCCCCTATTCACAAGATGTCTTGTCAGAGGTGAAGGAAGGGTTTGGTAATCAGATAAATCTGTGCCGGGACCGAGGTTTGAACCCCGGCCGCAAGCACAGAAGTCTGACACCTTACCCCTAGACCTATGAAATAATTTGTGTCATTTATTGTATTTTGGTGGGATCACCTTTGTGATAGAGGGTTATTTTTAAGAGAACATTTTTATCATATAGAGAGTATTTTTTTAGGTAAGTCATTTTTCTCACATAAAATGTAATTTTGTGGAATCATATCATCATTAAGTGTGTTTTACCGGGATATTTTTATTATATAAAGTATATACTTTCTGGGTGTGTTTATTTAGTAAGAGGGTATTTTTGTGGGTTAATTTTATGTCATAGAACATCTTTTGTTGTAGGGAGTATATGTTTTAAGAATAATTTTGAACACTCATTCCAGTGGAGTGCTGAAAACGATGGTAGATTGTAGAGTTAAGATATCCCAGTTCTATACAAAGAGGTGATTAGGAGAAAATAAATTAATTTGTGTGTGTGGCTTGATTAGAAACCGAACAAAATGAAACTTCCTGCTTAAGTGTTAATGTTTATTCTTTGTTAACATATTTTATATATATTATTTCACAACGTCTTACTACAGTAGCCCCATGGCTTCTTTGGTGCTGACTGACAGCTTTAAAAAGTTACCAGACCCAAATTACGCATCCCTGCGCTAAACCAGATGATCTGCAAAAACATGTGTTTAGAAGCTGTCACTTCTGACAGTAAGAATTTAAGTATATACCTAAATGTTGACTGACAGAAGTCAGTTGTGAGCTGTCAGTTGTAACATTACGTTGAATAATGTTACAATAGGACCCCACTCCATAATGACGTTAGCGCATATATCGCAGTAAATCATACTACCTGCTCCAATAAATACAACTCTATTAGGATTCCTACTCTGTTGTAGTTCACGTAGGTTAATAAGACATGATAAAACAATTCTGGACAATATATTTCACTACCTAATCCAATTAAATATGAATAGTTTGTTCGTCTACTTACCAAATGAATCTGCTTACACTAGTAGCCTGCAAGGCTGGCCTACACCTGGCGTCCTAGAACGACGAGTGGATCAAGAGAGATACGATGTGTCAACAAGACGTCCCGGCACCCCGAGTCTTCTGGCGAGTAATGAGCCAAGCAACCTTGAAGACAACTAGAGGATAACTATTTACCTGGCCTCTGACGGTGGGAAGAGGAACCCCCTTCAAAACATCGGATGATTGAAGAAATTGGCTGATATTCCGATGGAGCAGCATAAACAATGGTGTACGCGATTGTTGGAAGACATCGTTGACGTCACCTAGCGTGTGTTTTTGTTCTCCCACCTCCCCTCCTGTGCAACGAAACTCCTATATAAATGGCTACACAAGTATGCCTAATTGACTATCATATCATCTACGATCGACGACGGACCATTGTCATTGACCTGGACAATGGCAGGATAAATTTGTATATTGTATCGAAATCGTAACTATGGCGATTCGTAATATGGACGCTAATTTATTTTCATCTCTTAAATTTTTGTATATACAACTTTAATATTCTGTTTCTAAAACTTACTATCTTATTATGATCGTTCTATTTAATACAAAACTCTACTTTTTGTAGGTCGCCACTTGGGAGCTAGAGTATATGTATAATATTCATTCTCGTAGATATCCACTATTATTGATTGATTAAAAGTTTGTACGGGTTAAAAATAAATATGTTTGAAATTGTGGATAATTGTATTTATGTTTTCTAATCATCGAGGTAACATTTCTTATTTAGCTTACATATTGAATTATCACAAAGTAAAGTAACTACTATTATTATTTTATTTATGATGGCTTTAATTAACCATTGCACATTTAAATATATTTTTCTAATTTATGTCCTTTTAAGACATTTGAAGTATTATTTATCGATGGAATTATTATTTAGGTTCCTAATTCTGAGTCAGGATCAGATAGTCCCGGGAGAGTTTGACTATAGTCTGTTAGCCAAACTCTCGCGTTATGTAAACTCCGTTGTATTATATTTTGAAAGTTAAAGTGACGTAATATATATCTTCGTTCTCTGTGAATGACGAAACTTTTTAACCGTTTCAAGGTGCCCATTAGGCCCTTATAATGTTCTATTGTACTAAATTTCAATACGTAAAGTTGTAGTCTCATATAGACTGAACCGTCAGAATAATTATTGGATTACAAGTTTCTCTATTGTAAATATACCTGCGCAACTTTAAGGATATAAAGTAGTTGTCATTAAGTTTAATTTTCAACATAACTCATTATGATATAAAGAGACCATGTACTATTTTCTACGCTCTTGTTATTAATTTGAATAAACAGCTCATATTGTTTCTTTTACATATTTCTCATAATTTCCCTGTAACTTGTTCCTTAGATTCACTCTCTCCCTTTTATTATATTCATGATCGGTAATAAGAGGACTCAGAGAGGGTGCAACACAGTCAGCACCAAAGAAGCCATGGGGCTACTGTACTACCTGTTACAGGATAAGCACATTTAAGGATTAGAGAGGTCTTGATAATCCCTACGGGAAATTTTCTATGCCTTTCCGAATGTTTTCGACTTAATACGTAGTAACTTACTTTATTTTAATGGGAGCTATCCAAAACTCCAGACCTTTTTTTAAAATTTGTTTTTATAAAAGTTAGTCGGTTCTATCTTTTACAAATTATATAAAATATACAGCCACTTTAAAAAATACCTTTTACTTTGAATCGCCATTAATCATTCTATAACTTTAAAAAATAAATAGATAGGCACCATGTACTGGCACATTAGTTCTACCCTATGCCACATAGATCTCAGTTTTCTTCTATTCCGAAAGTAAGCAAAGTTTTCTTTGAAAAAAAAAAATGCTTCGCTTTACGAATCAATCACTCAAAATATTTCTTGAGTTGAGAGGCTTAGCCTTCGAATCAAACAAACATTTCACTTGGGAATTTGACTGGTTATGACAAGAAACCCTTATCGTAAATTAGAAAACATTTCAGAATCTCAGCATTTTATATCTGGTTTTGAATTGAAAACGTGAGGGAAATAAAAAAACACAATACGTGTTGAAAAAACAACAATGTTCAATATCAAGTAGGCTTACGTGTAACAATGAAACATATGAGTTTTTAAGTTTTTCATTTTTTTTGACGTGTTTTTTTAAAATTGCTTTTGAACAATTAAACAGAACTAAAGTAGTGTTTTGGTAAGAAGAAATTTTTGAAAAATACAAGCTTTTTGTGGTTTGTATTCTTAACATTTTACTATATTGTTAGGTTCGAGTTAAAGTTATTAATAGGTACTATATTTTAAAAATGACAGCTGAATATCACATGGTTTGACAAATGAATATGTGAATCTTGTAATTTTCTTTCAGGTAAGATTTTTTTATCCAAAAATTTGTATGTAATTTAGTAAATTTACTCCCATCATCATCTCTCTAGGGAAATTATTTCAGCGTCCGACTTTCAAATTGAATATAAACAGCACTTTGAACATTATTCTTGATAAAAGAAAAATAAATGTTTATTTGCAATTGGACAAGACCACGTATATAAAATCAATAAGTACTGTTAAATTTAAAATAATATATTTCAAAAGATAGTAAAAAAAGCTATTCGTGTTTACAAAACGATATAAGTTAAATATAAATCAATATATTCTAACCAAACTCATCATACACGTCTTACTAGATTAGGAATTATTTCATTATTTTTGTTTCTTTCTTCTCTTAGAGTTCAACATTTTGAAAAAATAGTGTTTGTATGTAAACACATTCGGTAGTTAAAATGAAACACGAATCATATTTACACAAACTTATATAAATCGTTGAAGAAATACTAGGGATGGATTACTTTAGGCTAAACATAACAAAGTATTCCAGATTAATTTTTTATTTATTTAGAACCACGTCTTACTTCCCATTGGGGTTATACGCTTAATTACTAATTACGCTAATGGATTAGGAATCGAGACGGTTGAATTTAGAAGAAGTGAACCCGCATTTGCGTGGAGGGAGAGTGAGAAAACATTTAGAAAAACCGCCCCCATTTCACCCGACCTAGATTAGAATCTCAATCTTCCCCGTCCTCGGCAGTCAAGCTAAACACGAAACTAGCGCGTTAGCCAAGTATGCCAACGAGTCGGGTAGAATTTATTTAATTTTAATCTGATTAGAGCAAGTGGTATAGAAGTGTGCATAATATTAACTCATCATATTTAAATACCTGTCTAGTATTTTTGCATCATATGACTTACCGAAGTTATTGGAGTTTAAAACATAGTATTGAGCTATACATATTATTATTATTATTATTATTAGCTCAACGTCTTACTACTCGTTCGGGTTATACGCACTTACGCTAATGTGAAATGGTAGGGTGATTGTGAGATGAAATGGAGGACCTACAGTTTAACGTGGAATCCTAACCACGGTGGAGGCCTGGCATTCGCTTATACATATTAAATGTATAATAGTTTTAAATTATATCAAACGTTAATCAAAAATGTCTTCAGCTTTTAACCAAACATTGTAATTGTATATTCTTACCTTGCAACAAAGTGTATATAGAATAATTTAATCCCTTAAGTCAAAGGTGAGTTGCCCAGCATGTTGAAATATATTTGTACATCAAGTTTACTATTTAAATTTTAAATATATTTTTGGATATCTTTTAAAAACTATCATAAATTTTACAGACTAAGATTAAAGATGGTTTGATATAATTAAAAAATCATTTATATGTCAGTATTATAAACTAAATAGTCGATTACAGCTTGTGTAAGAATACTATTAATTTAAGTCTATAACTTTGTTTTAGTACACAACGGAATATTCGCTAATGTAGGCGGATGAAATATATTCACAGTTGCGTAGAGAGAAAGTAATAGTAAAGAATATTTAGTAAAATAAGTACATAATACACCACGGCGGGATTCAATCCTGGACTTTACCGTCACCGCCAAACCCAACCAGATAAGGTTGATTCCTTAACCGTAATTGTTGAGCTCAAGTAGAAATGATCATAACTAGAACCATTAATTTGATGTTTCTATTAAAAACATATAATGAATAGCCCACTTCTAATGCGTCGACTGGACTACTGATGACGAGGAGTTAATGGTTCGAATCCTGGTTAGGTCTACAAGGGTTGGTTTCTCTTAAATGGTTTCCCACCATCCCTCCACGCAAATTCAAGCACACTTCTTCTACATCCAACCTTCATTCCCTCACTCATTAGCATAATTAGTACATGTGTGTGTAATCTGTCCAGGTAGTAAGAAGCGGTAATAAAAAAAATCGCGTCAAGAATTAGACGGTGGGGAATGCCAGGTCTCCACCGTGGTTCGGATTCCACGTTAAACTGTAGGTCCTCCATTTCATTTCCCAATCACCCTACCATCACGCATTAGCGTAAGTGTGTATAACCCGAACGGGTAGTAAGACGCGGTGCTAATAATAATAATAATAATAATAATAATAATTATACGGTAAAGCTTCGATTTATTAAGCCAAAGGCCAACGTTTCAAATTATTGACGAGGATAATTTTGTTTCAATTCATCATTGCATGTATCTATGAAAATTAATATTTTAATATCCAAGTTATACTAGTGTAATTTGATTATTATACTAATTTTAAAATAGGATTGATTTTTTTAAAGTATCCATTGAAAAAAAATTACACGTTTTATTAATTTTAAAAAAACTCCAATATTCTACAAAGCTTTTGTTAACAATTTTATCTTTGAAAAGAATTTAACGTAAAAGAATAGACCATAAAAATAAATTACGTGACCCAAAGGCATTAAGTTGCCAGACCTAGGTTCTAGTACAGTCTCTCTTACCAAGATCCTGTTCGGCAACATGACCCATTCATCGAATAACTGGGGGTGTACCCCCTTCTTACCAACCATCATCCACGAAACTCCCCAGCGCCCCCCCCCC
>CABEEJ010000297.1:235675-258269 GCA_901482245.1 Timema douglasi | reverse complement strand
CCCCCCCCTCCCCCAAAGTCTAGTTAAGCCAATCTAAGCCTCCCATGTTACAGAACAAGGGGAGGGAAAAAAAAAGAGATCGTAACAACTTCAACATTCTCATTAAGGATTATGGTCCTACTTTCTTAACCTCGGGGTCATGCTTCGTTTCTGAAACATGGTTTGGAGAATCCGCGGCTTGTACCCTTCTGTGAGTCTAGCGGCCCCCTGGGGCGCGAGAATGTATTTTAGGTTGCATTTTCTAGACAATAAGCCTCGCGAATTTCTTAAGTTATCTTAAAGTTAAGGCAATTTCCCCAAAAGAACCGGAAGTAACCATAGGATGAATATATTATAAATATAACACATAATTATATATAAATATTATATATATTCTATATTTATATATACAATAATTAAATATTAGAAGATATAACATCAACTTTATATACACACACACACACACACAGTAGCCCAATGGCTTCTTTGGTGCTGACTGACAGTTCACAACTGACTTCTGACAGTCAACATTTAGGTATATACCTAAATGTTGACTGTCAGAAGTGACAGCTGCTAAATACATGTTTTTGCAGATAATATGATTCGGCGTAGGGATACATAATTTGGTCTGGTAACTTTTCAAAGCCATCAGCTGTCAGCTGTCAGTCAGCACCAAAGAAGCCATGGGGCTACTGTACATACATACACATACATATATCATTGAATGATTATTTATCTTCTTCGTAAGTCAACAACCTGAAGGTTTGTTTGATGTGATTCCTATACATCCGGAGTTGGTCATGCACTCAGCCCTTGGCTGGTTAGTGCTGCCTGCACCATCTGGTATAAAACCCATGTAGCCTACAAGGGAAAACCATAAAGTGTGGTGGTTCCATTTCTTTCCAAACTGAATTTGTATGAGCGAGCAAGAAAGGTACTACAAATTTTACCTGGAAATATATTTTCACATACCTTCCAGTGTTTTTTTCCCCCCACACAATCGACACGAGATCGACGGATTTACTTCCCCTTCAAACAAGTTGTCCTACAAATTTTTACCATCCAATAAAAATCCATTTACCACGGCTGGGTTTGTACCCACAAACATCAGGTCCAAAGGTGAGTACTTGGCCTGAAGGTCACCAAGATTGAGTAATTATTTAGATACATAATTCAATATTGAAACAAATTTGTCAAATCATTTATGAATTATAACCGTGTGCTTTTCCATAAATATGAAAAAAATGTGGCCCTGTTTTGGTGGTAGAGTGATCTAGAGATTCCCCTCACAATAAACTCTACTGTTAATTAAGAAAATTACGGGGTTCATATCCCAGTCGGAAGTAATGGGGGGCTGTTTTTTTCCTAAATAGTTTCCCACTTTCACTTCACGAAAATTCGATAACTCTTCTTCTAAATTTAACTTTCCTCAGTAGCACCCCATGAGTATGACATGAAAGGGGAGTAAGACACTGATAAATAAATATAAAAAATGGACCTAGTCTTATTTCATGCATATATATATATGTGTAGTGAGCTTATGTAAAATTAATCTTTGTCTTGATGTTTCCGAGTGCTCCAAATAAAATAAGGGAAATCCGACCAACGCAACGTCTGGAAGGTTGTTCCTTATAAATCTAGGACGAAATAAATCCAGAGCAAGACATTTTTAATTTGAATAACATTTTATTAAGATGATCAACAAACATTTTTTTAAATGTTAAAGCCCATTAGTTTATGCCTGGATCACGATCAAATAAACGTTTACATAACATTCACTTAACTTCACGTAAGGTAACCTAACGTAACTTAAAAGGTTCTCCTCGTATTATTTAAAGGATACCAACACACTCCCGTTAGCATAACGTTCATTCAACTTAAAAGTATTATCAAGGGGAGAATTTTCACGTTACGTGAACCTTAAGTAAAGGGTACTATGTGTTCTATCCAGTCATTCATGTTTCTATTTGGTACTTTGTTTATGCTATGCAGACGAATTCTTAGGTAATATTTTTTATCACGTTTCGTGAACCTTAAGACCTCATAGACTCTTTGTTATTTTTTATTTCGAACATCCAGTAAGCTTTTATTTTAAGTACTTGTAACCTAATCAGCCCTGAATTGTTTCAAACAGTAATTTTTTTTTTTTTTTCATTTTTTGCACAAGGTCTTACTACCGATTTAGGTTATACGATTATGTACTATTTACGCTAATGGGTTAAGGATAAGGTAGGTTGAATTTAGAGGAATTGTACATGAATTTGCGTGGAGAACGGGAAACCATTAAGGAAAAAAAACCTCAGTACACCGGACCGAGATCGAACAACAATCTTTCCGCTATCAGCAGTCTAGTATATTGCGATAGTAGCGCCTTAGACTATGCGGCCACCGAAGCGGGTTAGTTCAAATTTGCTGTGAGTGTGTGTTTTTCTCGAGTGGTTATGAAAAGTTACGTGTATTCTGATCCCGCACTAGTTCCTTCACGTTTGATGAAAGTTAAGTAAACGTCAAGTTGATCGTGCTCCAGACATTAAGAATTCCAATGTTAGTTTTTTCAGCCCGCTCCAGAGGTCAGGTCGAGCGCACAGTCAAATGGAATGTCGTTGAAAGGTACGTACAGTTTCTTATCTCGACGCTTACGATATTTCTATAACTATTTTACACCCTAACTAGGAAGTAATACGGTTGTATATTATTAATATTACCCATCCTCACCGTGTAAAATTATTTTAATTTTTGATTAGTTAAAAAGGGTAGTCACAAAAAAAATATTATCTAAAGTTTGAAAAAAGGGTGAGTTTTATGGATTTATTTTGTTCTATGAACCCGATTAAAGATGTATTAGTATTAATTTAGGTTTATTATTTTTCTTAATTTTAGATTGTAGCTGCCTTTTGGTTGTACTGGTGAATATATAATTAAATCTAGGTGGGGATAGGGGAGTCATAAAAAGGTCAGTATTTTTGCAGTTTTCTCATCAACACATTATTTTTTTGTCAAAACAAATCGAATATTGTTGCAATAGGAACATAAGAGATTAATTTTCTTAACACGGAGCCCTCAACAGTTGTTGATTATCTGTCAAGAGTGTCTTAGAATTTATAGACCACTCTTTTCTTCTTTCAAAAAGTTGGTCATCAAATGCTGATATGCTCTTGACAGATATTGTTGAGGTCACCAACCGTGTTAAGAAAATTAAACTTTATGTTTCTACTGGAGCAATTATTTATATATTTCAGCCAAAAAAGTTTTGATGTAAAAACTACAAACACAATTAACATTTCTTGCATGCCTTATACTCCAACCTTAATGAAAATTCAGCGTAAGTAATCACTTGGACCCAAATAGTCTGGTTTGCGGTGACGGGGAGGTCAGGGTTCAAATCCCGTTCGAGTGGACTGAGAATTTTTTTTAACGTTTCCCACTTGTCCTTAAGGTAAATTCTGGCATGGGTCTTTTAAATTACGCTTTAATTACCCTTAACTAATTAATCTGTTTGAACGCAGAAAATGCACGTAAACTGAACAGATAGTAAGAAACGGTTTCCTTGAAAAAAGTAAGTTTGGATTTATTCCCTAATAACCAGCAGTGTCTACATAATCTGGTAGTTCACAATAATCGAAATAGTTAACTCATGTTAATCACCTTGGGAGTGTATACTCCATTCACTGTAGGAATTACTCTCTGAAAGGTCTTTTTTCCTACCAATATCCTACTACATAATAGATTTCTGGTAGGGAAAAAGGCCTTTCAGAAAACAATTCCTACGCTGAACAGACTTAAGTACTTACTATCTCTATAAATGTTGTATATATTTGTGTACCAGCCGTCTTGATGCACAAACAATACCACAATGAACACAACAGTAACGAAAATCAAAACAAGTAAAAACCAAAGAATACGAAACGAAACTAACCTCTAATAGAGCATACCATCTTGTTTCCTGTATAGTTCAGATTCAACTGTCGCTTCGAGCTATAAGGAATGGTGGGAAAATAAATCGCTTGTCCAATCAGGAAAGAGAATGCCTCTAATTGTATAAGAAGAAATAGAAGGTAATTCAAAATAAAGATAAGCAATCCTACCTTAAACAAAAATATAAAACTTAAATAGGCAAACAAAATATATACATTAGAACTTTATTGATTCAAAGTCCAAGAGATATCTATGGAAATTTGAAATATATAAATTAAAACTAACCTTTTTTTATATCTACGCAGCTGATAAACAATAAAATCAATAACTTCAAAATAAACTACATATAAACACATATACGCAATAGAGGCCTATGTATACAAAAAAAATGTAAACACTAAATCTAAAAACCTGTAAAAATTAACATACGAAAATCGCGCACTCTAACCATTGAAAACACGCGACATGAGATTTTACTCCCTCCACGCTGGTCGTCACGTGTTTACATTGTGACGCACAAGCGATGAAAGCTAAGTCAACACATCCCCTGTCATAGGAATTTTTTTTGACTTTATTGATATATGGGGTGATTTAATAGAAATCGTTAAAGTAGGTTTGAAATGAGTATTAACTCAAAAATTATTATTATTATTATTATTATTATTATTATTAGCACCGCGTCTTACTACCCGTTCGGGTTACACGCACTTACGCTAATGTGTAATGGTAGGGTGATTGTGATATGAAATGGAGGACCTACAGTTTGACGTGGAATCCGAACCACGGTGGAGGCCTTGACATTCCCCACATTCACAATATGTCTTGTCAGAGGTGAAGGAAGGGTTTGATAATCAGATAAATCTTTGCCGGGACCGAGGATTGAACCCCGGTCGCCAGCACAGAAGTCTGACACCTTACCTCTAGGCCGCCAGGTCACCTCGAAAATTAACAATGTATAGACTTAAAAATATCCAAATATTTTCTTCTAAAATTATTATTCTATTTTCTTTACCATAGATTTAAAGAGTAACTTCATGAGCGATCATGGTGGGTTTAAATAACCCAATGTCGAACTAGCCAGATCCTAATGTATTATATCTACAATTTAGACTGAACAGAGTCATTAAAGAGTGTTTATAATAAAACTTTGCTTGCTTTTAAATACACGAAAAACTTTTTTTTTTCCACCCCTTTAATTATTTTATCATCATACGTCGGCAGTTACGATTTACGCGGCGGACTGCGGTTAGGAAGTAGATAGCCTCATTTAACACGCTTGTCCACGTTTTAAGTGGCCCCCATTAGGGTGCGCCTCACGTCGACTCCACCTGTCGCCGAGTCATCAGGTTAGTCGCACCACCCACGTGACCCGTCAACCATGGAAGAGGGGAATGCCAAGGGGTGAGATGGCGCCCCCTCTCGACCACTGGCGTTCGTGGACGTCAAGTAGGACATCGTAGTGTGCTATTATTAAAATATACTCGCTGATAAATGTAAGGATCACGGGGGTGACTGTGGGTGAGATCTTCACATTGTATTGTACCTTTAAGGACGTGGCCTACCAATGACGTCACGGCTAGTCAAGATAGTATTTCCTATGTTAGTGAATTTACGTTTTATTTGACGAGTTTTAAAGATATAACGTTTAAACAAAAATCATACATTCTTAAATAAATCTAGAAATGGTCCTACAGTGTTACAAAATTATTATTTTTTATCTCTAAGAAGTTTTATTTGTAAATATATTTTTATAAATCCTCTACAACTCATGATATTTGTCTTGGTCACGAAAAGGGTCTGCAGGAATCGTCCTGCCAAGATGTAGATTAAAAAAAAGAGTCCTTTGTAGTATATTTCAATCTCGAATAGGAGACAAGCAAATTGTATTATTATTATTATTATTATTATTATTAGCACCGCGTCTTACTACCCGTTCGGGTTATACGCACTTACGATAATGTGTAATGGTAGGGTGATTGTGAGATGAAATGAAGGACCTACAGTTTAACGTGGAATCCGAACCACGGTGGAGGCCTGGCATTCCCCACATTCACAAGATGTCTTGTCAGAGGTGAAGGAAGGGTTTGGTAATCAGATAAATCTGTGCCGGGACCGTGGATTGAACCCCGGCCGCCAGCACAGAAGTCTGACACCTTACCCCTAGACCGCCAGGTCACCCCCAGCAAATTGTAATTTTAAAAAGCAAATCCATCTTTACAAGAAGCAAATAGTGTAGTAGTGAGTGTGTAAGCTCGTCAGAGGAGTGGAAGTGTTATCAGCATAAAAACAAGAGGCTTCGCAGGATTAAGTGCTAAATTTCTTCCCTCTCTTTCTATTTCGTGCATTGGTGTGTAAGTGTTATAGCGCTTAAGCCTCGTTTACTATGTAACATGTTTGGGATACAACACTCTTGAGGAAAAGTAAGCTGCGTTTATTGTCGCCAACTTGTTGGACCAACAACATCTTGGGTCCTCCGTTAGTTTTTAATTAGTCTACACATTTCTAGCGATGGATAACATCGTATTACTTGCCGTTTCTTCATTTATTGTGTTGACAAGAAGTGCACTCTTGCAGAAAAAAACTAAACGTAAGAAACGGTAAGGAGTTCAAAGTTGTTGTTTTTTTTCTAAACGTCAAATTGAAGGTGTGTAGATGGGAATAATGAATTACCTACATTTACAAAGTGGATTTGATAACTTTGTACGCATGTCATATGTGGACTTTGAATGTTTAGTTACACTGCTGTATCCTCATTTACATGGTAAAATGGAAAGGAAAATTGTTGTGACTCCAGGACAAAAATTTGATACAACTCTGTGCTTTATGGGAGCCTATGTAGAGCCACAAAACACGTGCGTTGCCAAGGATAAAGACTGATTTGACTCTCTAGCGCATGCGCAGAACCTCCCAACTCAGCCAACATGTTGGGTTGGTTGTTTATTATCTCCAACAAATTATCCAACACAACGTGCTGTCTCTGACCGCCTCTCCCAACACCAACATGTTTTGTTACAATGTAAACGAGGCTTTAGACTGCTTAAGTCTTTACTACTATAAAGCCACATGGTCGACTCACTCACTGACATTAATGTTTACCCACTTCCAGATGAGCTAGAAACTTGAAAATTGGCAAACTTATAGCTTCTAGCCTGTAACCGACGAGAAAATCCCAAAAAGGTATACAAAATAATAATTCCCGAAAAAAATAATCAAAATGGCGTAGCAACTTTAAAGTCGGTGCGGACCTTTCTTTGGAGATCTCGTGTGGCTAAACGGTAAGACCTATCAAAAACGGCTCTGGAATTATATTAGTTTGCATCCACTTGCAGAGTTTAGTACAAAGCCAAACTTGAGGCGTGCTAGGTCTGGCTATGAAACTGGCTCAGCCTACCTTAAAATATGATTCAAGAATTACCATAAGTGCGAGTTGAGTCCTGTATCGCTCGTTGACAGACCATAGTCACGCCAAGCCAAGGCTCTCGGGTTTGATTCCTACGTCCAGGGGTAATTTTTCAAACTAAAGAATATGATACTTGATGCGGCTATTTTCCAAACTTATAGTTCATCTCAATCTTTCAAGTATCGCTCGCTTCTCATGAACAAGTAACTGTATAAGAGTTATCATTCTACGTGGATCGATTGACTTTACTAGCTGCCAGACAAGTTACTCCCTATGGAAATTGGACTGTAGTAGAGCCCTCTCTCATATTATAAAAGAGTTTTGCGTTTTGACGTCATTTTTGCGACGAACAGCGGACTTTTCTTCCAATATGAGGGGAGAATATTACATTGCGAGCTGGGGCGGTCACGTGACGCATTCTGGAAAAATAATATGTTTACCTATTCTTAAACAAAGCCTCGCTAAGGAATGAGATTTGCATCATTCGAAGAGACCTTACTAGGATTCCTCTCGGAATAATTGTATTTATCGCAACAAATAGTTCAAAATTATTATTTGTTGGATAAGTTAAAATGGCGGGAATTTGGAGGAGTTATTGGGTGATCAGAAAAAGTGAAAAATTTTAAAATACATTTCTTATTTATTTAGTAGTATGGAACCCACTTTGGTGGTCGAATGGTCTAATACGTTCCTCTCACGATAGAGGGGTCTGCTGATGACTGGGAGATTGAGGTTTGAATCCCAGTCGGGAGTCCTGAAGGATAATTTTCTCAAGTGGTTTATCACTCACTCTCTATATATACTGTATATATCTCTTTCTCTCTATGAAAATACAGTTCCACTTCTTCTAAAATAAACTTTCCTCGTTCCTAGGTCATAAGCGTGGTTACAGATTCGTCAAAACCGAACAGGTAGTGAGACACGGTGCTAGGAAAATTGAATGTTGGAAAAGGCTTTCAAGTTAAGTGTGCATACTTTTATCAAATTGTACGGACTGAATAAACATGCGCTTTGACTCTAGTTGAATGCATTGAAGAAGTAATTAGAGAATACAATAGTGCATCTGATGTTATTTAATTTTTACTAAGACAGAAGTGTTGTAATCTTAGATTTAAAAAAAAAAGTGAAATCGAGATTTTGATAAAATGTTGACCTGTCATGACCCCTTAAAACCGGAAAAAGTTGTTTTCGCCGTGCTAGATGTCTTGTTTGCCTGTTCGTCTGTCTTTCTCTCTCTCTCTTGGCCTAGCTCCAAAACCATTTTACCGATAGGGCTCAAACTTGGTATCTAGGTATTTTATAAATTTATTCAAAAGGATTTTCGGAATATTTAACCCTAAGATTAAGGGTAGTTTACTGATGAGCAAAAAAGAAAAAAACAAACACTTTTTCAAAATACGCTTTTATTTTATTTGGTATTTAGGCACTGTTTAAATTACAAACAAAATGAAAGTTGACCTGGCGATCCAAGGGTAAGGTATCAAAACTTATGTACTGGAAGTCAAGGGTTCAATCCTCGGTCCAGGCAAAGATTTATCTGATTACCAAACCCTTCCTTCATCTCTGACAAGACGTGTATTAATCACAACTTGTGAATGTGTGGAATGGCTGGTCTCCACCGTGGTTCGGATCCCACTTTATGCTGTAGGTCCTCCATACATCTCACAATCATCCTACCATCACACATTAGCGTATGTGCGTATAACCCGAACGGGTAGTAAGACGCGATGATAATAATAATAATTTACAGACTGAATTAATTACGGTTTCGAGTAGATCATGGATGAGATAATATCGTAGCATCTCGCTGATGAAGGTGACCATGTCACAAGTTTGTCCGTGCCCTAATACGAATTCCGGGCACTCATGGTTTACACGCTCCACCGCAACCCCCTCTCCCCCCCCTCCCTTTCCACAATTTCCCTATTTAACAGCTGATATACATAATATGATGTTAATGAACAATACTTGACTCCAGTTCGTCAACTACTTAACGCTCGTTTTGACATAAACACGAGTCCTACTTCAACATGTAGGCCATATGAACACTTCGCACATGTCCTACACGCCGAACACTCGACTTCAAAATCAGCCAAAATGTGAAAATTGGATGAGCGGCTGGCTTGAATCCGGAGGGACCAAACGTCCTTTTTCTAGGACATGTCCTTCTACCTTTCAAAACTTTGTCCGGCGTCTGGGAGGAATTTAAAAAAATACTAGATATCCTGTATTTTAACCAAATAAAAATAAATTTATAATTTTTTTGGGTGTAATCACTATCTCTCAAATTTATCTCGCAGCCATAAATTTTCCCAAAAGGTGGTATTTTATGTATCATTAGCAGTCTTCAATCGTTTTCATCGGCAAACACACCCCACGTTATTCAAGTGATAACATTGTGTGATTTCTATTGGCTGCGGGGGACCTGGCGCTCTAAAGGTAAGGTGTCGGACTTCTCTTCTGGGGGTCTGGGGTTCAATACTCAGTCCCGGCACAGATTTATCTGATTACCAAACCCTTCCTTCACCTCTGATAAGACATCTTGTGAATGTGGGGAATGCCAGGCCTCCGCCGTGGTTCGGATCCCACGTTAAACTGTAACTCCTCCATTTCATCTCACAATCACCTACCATTACACATTAGCGTAAGTGCGTATAACCCGAACGGGTAGTAAGACGCAGTGCTAATAATAATAATAATAATAATAATAATAATATAAGGTGTCCAGCCAAACTATATGTTTTAATTCTCTGACTTTTACAGGTCTTCCAGAGCCAATTTCCGATATTTCCAGTCCTTATATTACAAACATTATTTTATTATCTCAACTTGATGCAATAATATTTTTCGACCTAAATATATACATTCTGAAATTGTGACACACACTATGAAGATTTCCGTCTAAAGTGATGGGCTATTGGGTAGAGTGGTTTAAATTAGACTTCAGTGAGATTATATTGAGACATTAAAATATTGCCTTGCACAAATATAGTATAAAAGCTAAAGATGCGTGATAGAAGGATCGAGATTTGACACAAAAATCCCATGTTTACTGTGAGAATTAAGATTAGTGTGCTCGGTCGTGTTAAAAGAGATTGCGATGTGTATTAACTGGAAGAAAAATGTTATTTTAACTATTGTGAATAAAATTTGAGTATTTTAATAGTGAATACGGGAAAATTCCAGAAATTTAATGAGATTACCCTGACTTTTACTTGTGTTCCAGATTTCCCAGGTCAATCTAAGGTTTATGTGGACCAAACTATGTTTAGTATTCAACCATTTCTTTCCTATAATAAAAAAAATAATAATTTATGGGAATTGATTGAAAAGAAGAGTTAGTTAAAAAAGTTTAAATGAATAGGTCTACAAGTGCAGCCCAAATGTTATTTTGGCATATAAACCTTAGATATGTTTATAAAAGTGAATATCTAAAGTACGAGTATGTTGGAAGGTAGCATGAGTTAAGTTTTATATTTTTTAATTTCATCTATCAATACAGTTTTTGGGCGAATTAAATAATATATATGTTAATTAAATAATATATATTAACAATTTATATAGTTAAAATAAACTTAGTTTATATTTATAATAGGTAAAGTATCATCTAAAAATAACCTTTTTATCTTAATTTCAAACGTTTCCGTTTGGACGCCACTATTTTTTTTAACACCGCGTCTTACTTAACGTCAGGTTAGACGCGTATAACCTAATTAAACTAATAAGTTAAGTATGACTCAGGTTAAATTCAAAGAACGTGTACCCGTATTTGCGTAAAGGTAAAGTGGAAAAATCATTTTAATAAACCCCTTTAGTACACCCAACTGGGATTCAAACCCCAATCTCCCGGTCATCAGCAGTATATCCTAACACGACAATATCGACCCAAGCCATGCGATGCGGCCACTGAAGCAGGAAAATTCCATTATTATTTTTAAGAACCACGTTTTGATACCCTTTCGGATTATACGCTTATGTATTAATTACACTGGTTGGTTTTAGGGATTAGGAGGGTTATATTGAGAGGACGTGTACTAGTTTTTGCGTGGAGATAGAGTGATAAACCATTTTGAAAATACCATTTTGCTAAAAACCACCCTCAGTACACCCGACCGAGGTGCAAACTTCGATCTTCCCGTCATCTACAGTCTACTCTACTGACAGAGTAAGAAATCAAGCGACCACGGAAGCGTATTGAATCCCACTATTTTCATGACGTCACTAGATATAGAAAATCAAACAAAATGTAGACTCCATATATCTTTAAAGGTAAGTCTTACCTTGATTTATTAAACCATGGCCCTGTCTTATAACAAAGCAGAAGCTTTATACCTCACAAGGCTTACAAAGAGTAACTACTGAAGAATTTTGTTCGGGGGGCGGGGGGGGGGCAAAATATGTTTTCTATAGTTATAACTGCTAAGATAATAATTCCAGAAAGAGTACAGGAAGAAGTCTACATTGATTCCATCGACAGGAAAAAAAGAGTGACATAGAGTGAAGTGTAAGAAAGTGATGGGAATACCCAGGAAGATTGGAATCAACCGGAGGGACAGGTGGGCTGATTGAGAACCTGTACCTGGGACAGAGAGTGAAAGTGAGGCTGAATGATGGAAGAGTGAGGCAGGGATACTGTTTGTCATCCATTATGTCCAAATTGTATGGAGAAGGCCTGGAGGGACGTGACAATTTCAGGATAGGAGGATGCGTCATCAACCCAATCAAATACGCAGATGATCCAGCATAAATAATATTATTATTAGCACCGCGTCTTACTACCCGTTCGGGTTATACGCACTTACGCTAATGTGTAATGGTAGGGTGATTGTGAGATGAAATGGAGGACCTACAGTTTAACGTGGAATCCGAACCACGGTGGAGGCCTGGCATTCCCCACATTCACAAGATGTCTTGTCAGAGGTGAAGGAAGGGTTTGGTAATCAGATAAATCTGTGCCGGGACCGAGGATTGAACCCCGGCCGCCAGCACAGAAGTCTGACACCTTACCCCTAGACCGCCAGGTCACCCATAAATAATAGTTGCAGGAAATTATGTACCGGCTGGTGGAGATAGGGAGAAGATATGGCATGGGGACAAACATTGAAAAGTCAAAAGTGATGGCGATGAAAAAAATAATAATTATTTATGATCCACTAAAAATAAAAATTGTAGACTAGGAGTTGGGAAAGATAGAGCAAGTACCTGCAAAGTGTGCTTATAAAGGATATCTACTGCACCAAGGGCATTAGGAGAACGTTCGCCATGGCCGAGGAAGCTTTCAACAAGAAGAGAGGAATGCCAGGCCTCCACCGTGGTTCGGATTCCACGTTAAACTGTAGGTCCTCCATTTCATCTCACAATCACCCTACCATTCCCGAACGGGTAGTAAGACGCGGTGCTAATAATAATAATAATAATAATAATAATAATAATAATAATAATAATAATAATAATAACAAGAAGAGGTTACTGCTGAGCAGCAAGTTGAGTTTGGAACTGAATAAGAAACGATGAAATGTTACATTTGGAGAATTACGATGTATAAAGCAGAAACTTGGACTCTTAGGAAAATAGAGAAAACATATTTGGAGAGTTTTAATATGTGGTGCTGGAGAAGACTTGAGAAGATCAGATGGACAGATTAAGTGACAAATGAAGAAGTTCTTAGAAGAGTGGGTGAAAATAGAACAATTTTGGATTTTATTCATCGGTACAAAGCAAATGGATCGGACACATCCTTAGGAGGGACTGTCTTCTGCACAACGTCATAGAAGGAAAGGTTGAGGGACAGGGGAGCTTAGGAAGAAGGAAGATTCAAATATTAAATAACTGGAAAGAAAAAAATTCTGGAATCTGAAAGAGGTGGCGGAGGACAAGGCGCATTGGCGGTCTTAAGTTCAATGACTAAAGGAATGGACCTGCCGTAAGACAGAACACCTAATAGTTAAAATTACTGCTAACCTAAAGGGAAACAAAACTTTATTTTTGTTGCAACAAACCGCACTAAAATCTACCATAAATCTTTACTTTCTATTTAAATAAAGGATTCCATTTAAATTATTATTAAAATAACTTTTACAAACTAGTGTTAATTCATAACCCACTTTTTCTATTTAAATAATTTACTAAATGAAAGAGGAACGAAACTTAATTTATTTTAAACAAATTGCACAAAACGCTGGGGGAAATGTTCTATGAAGACGCATAAAAGGTTAGTTTGAAGTGGCTGACGTTTCTTCCTCCTTTGATGATCAGACTTTTATGGACTTGCAGCCGAATTCACACAAATTGTCAAACATTTAATTATAATACCAAAAAATGACGGAAAAGTATCCACTCAAAATGAAGGAGATAGGAAGGGAGATCAACGAGAGACTAAACAAAAAAGCAATTATTTAATGGTGATAAGGTTACACTGTATCCTTGTCTCTCCTCCGCTGAGAAGAAAAATGGAATTTTCCTGGATAAACTCAATCGAGAGGAAAAACACCGCAACAAAATAAAACGGGGACAGCTTAAACGAATTCATCAGCCGAGGAAAGAATTTTTAAATTTTATTTACCTACTTTGTTGATATTTGATGAAAAATTTAAAAAGAGTGATGTTTCATAATTTATAAACTAAACGTATAAATGTATCATACTATGTTTAGATTTTCCTTTTATAATAAATAACGTTTACTTAGTGCTTAACGAGCTTGGCAGTTAAATAAACTATGGTCTATAAACTATAAACCATTATTTTGTTATAAGCCATTATTCACTATTTGAGAAAGTTTTTTTAAGGCTGTGTCGAACATTTTAAGGGCCAACTATTAAACACGTAGAGTTTTTTTTCCCCATAAATTTTGACCCTCCCTTCCCCCGTATAGCACCATGGTAGACATTTAGCCTAGCCCCTCCCCTCTTCAACCTGTGTTATGTAACTTTTCACTTATAGAGTGAATATAATTATTTCTAGGGAAGATTTTGTGACCTTAAAATTAGTACTCAGATTTAGTACCACTCAGAATCAGAAGTTATCCATTAGTATGTTTACTAACGGTAAAAATATGAATAATAACATAATGTTTTCAACATTATACTTTAAGTATAAGATCCGTGTTACGTAACACTGTGACGTACCGCTATTTAGACATTATAAGATCATTTTTTCAGCAGTGCTACGTGGTTCATGGATGATCCTCATTTAAATTCATTTATCTGAGGGGTTTTACGTGCACTTTTAGAACAGACTGATTATATCAGTACACGACTTGTAAGCTTACTTGAATCTATAATGGACATAACATCCAGCTCACCGGTCGTCAATTAATCGCTTCGAAAGGAGAAACCCACATTTCACCAACTGGTAAATTTTCCGACTGTGCCAGGAATTGAACCCAGAACCATTTAGTAGACCGACACGCTACCGACTGAGCAATTTATTTAAGCTGTCAGCAAAGGTATTTTCTATGCCGTTAATAGTAACGTGTCCATGAAACCTTTCTCAAATGTGTGTAGGCTAAATGACGCACGTGTGGTATCTACTTTTATTTAAAAGGGTCTATATTTTATTATAAATGAGTATACATTTCAACACATACATACACACACACACACACACACACACACAATACGGATGCACAACAACATTCTCGCGCATGTACCAATTCGACGGGGTTCGTGTCTCTGTTGCGGTACATCTCTTAATCGTCACGCGTAGCACCGCCCACCGCATGTTTCCTCCTCGGAGGGCAACAGTTGAATCCCCTAGCAAGTAAACATTCAAGCACCAAGCAAGCACTCTCATCATTAAAGCCCTTGTCTCCCTCCTCAGAGAGAAAGAGAGAGAGAGCAACTGCTGGTTTGGGTAAGGACGGCTGTGAGGGGAGAGGGACGATAAAGTACTTCGAATGACGTCATTCTGAATGCCACGTTGATTAAGGGCAGAGGCAAGGAGTGCATAATACATGAGGAGGTATTGAAGGCGAGGAGCCACCGCCGTCGGTCTTCTCACGGACAAGAAGACGTTCTCTATAAAGCCTTCCAGTACTACGCCAGACACCTTTTGGATGGCCAATTCAAGGCGTTATACAAACATATCTTCAAGGGTGTTTTGGCCAAGAATGAAGAGACCTGTTTAATCACATCGCTGAGAGACACGTCACACGTTCCGCCTATGGACGTATTGTGAGCAGGGTTCCATGCACCATAGGAGAGACTTGAACATTTTAGCCACTATTGTATACCGTACAATATAAATAAACCACACCCTCTGCATGGCGTGGAATAATAATAATAATAATTATGGTGCCAAAATGATCATTAAAAAAAGGATAAATAATACAAAATAAGTGTCCCCGTTCCCCTTAATAAAAGTGTGCAAGAATAGTAGCTCTTTTTTAATGGTTTGTACAAACCGCTATTCTCGATGGGTGTTTTTTTTATTGGCTCGGGTAGGTGATTTAGGGGATGATTTTAAGCAACCAAGGGACGGCTGTGATCTGAAAAGGTTTGAGACCCACTGAACCCAGACATCCCTCTCGCAATAGACTGGGCAACCGAAGACGGAGAGATATCGAGTAAAGAAACCCGTTCTGGTGCAGTAAAGGTGGTTTTTCCAAAATGGTTCCCCGCTATTCTTCTAAAATGTGACCTTCTCACTATTCAAATATCGTAATTACTGTATGCTAGCTCCAGCGAGTAAGTAGACACGGCGAAAACAAAGACACCCATACCGGTTGTCTGAGGTTCAAATCATACCTGGGTGCACTGAAGGGTGGGTTTCAATTTTCGAATTTAGCCGTGTTTATTAGTCCTGTCCACATATATATGTGGGTGCATTTCCACTAAGTTATCCCTCTAATACTTACATAAATAGAATAAATCATTAATAAATCTTGTATTGAAAATGTTATTTTAAAAAGTATTTATAGAATATACGATTATTGACGTGATTTTTGTTTTGTATTTTTTACCGCTTTAATATCAAAGCACTAAACGAAAATTATTAGATTATTATTAGCATCGCGTCTTACTACCCGTTCGGGTTATACGCACTCACGCTAATATGTAATGGTAGGGTGATTGTGAGATGAAATGGAGGACCTACAGTTTAAAGTGGAATCCGAACCACGGTGGGGGCCTGGCATTCCCCACATTCACAAGTTGTGATTAATACACGTCTTGTCAGAGGGGAAGGAAGGGTTTGATAGTCATATAAATCTGTGTCTGGACCGAGGGTTGAACCCCGGCCGCCAGCACAGAAGTCTGACACCTTACCCCCAGACCACCAGGTCACCAAAATTATTAGACATCTTATAATTACTTATTGTGCACTTTCTTAATTGACTGATTTTATCAGTGCATGACTTATTTATAGCAGACACAACACCCAGCCCCCTGGCCGTTAATTCGCCACTGTTACACGGGAGACCTCGATTTTACAAGTGATACTATTTCGGCCATGCCATGAATCAAAGCCTGAACCCTTAGTCGAGTATGTAGGCAAGCTATCGACTGATCTAAGGTGTCGGGATATAGTGTCATGACTAGTAATATGATAGCGAAAGAATGACTGCCAAAACCAGGGCACGTAATCATAAAATTGATCATTTCCGAAGAAAATCTAATAATAATCGACTCAGTGGCCGAATGGTCTAGGGCGTCATGTCAGATCGGCCTGCTATGACGGGGATATCGGAGTTGATAGTCCCATTCAGGTCTACTGAGGGTGGTTTTCACCTAAATGGTTTTCCCCTCTCCTTCAGAGCAAATGCGGGTTGATAACCTCTAAAAATACTTTTTTCCTCATCCCTACCCGTATAGAATAATTATCAAATATGTTTATAACCTGAACAGGTAGTAAGACGCGGTGATATTTTGTTTGTTTGTAAGAATAGCTCTAGGGTGTTTTTTTAATCACATAAACTCATAGCTTGCAACAATATATCCAACTTTTCTCACTATTCCGACGAAAAAACCTGCTGTTTTCTCCCGTACCATACAACCCCACCTTAAGTTATAGCTATGCGACCCTCTTTCTTTATTAAAGGTAGAAGCATTTTAAATTAGAACCAAGTATAAAGGTTTGTTTTCTTTCCGCGGCAGTCTAAACAATGAAGGAACATTGTTAGTACTTGCACGTAAAAAGTATTTTATGTCAACAGAGCTTTTAATAAGAAACAAATAGATGCTTCCCTTAACACAATTTACTTTCTAAGCAAAAAAAAAAAAGCTTGAAAATAAACTACAATGAGTTTTTATCCCAGCAAATAGTATTGCTTAAAAATCTTGATTGAGCATAAAAAAATTAAAGTATTTTAATAATGGAAAAATATATAAATTAAACAAAAATAGTTTAACGTTTGCGAAACATATCTACGGGAGATTTCACGGTTTACTGTTTTTATCGATTCGTATTGTTTAGTTAAAGCCTGTCCAACTGGTGGACCGTGGGCCGCATGCGGCCCTCGCCAACATATTTTGCAGTCCACGATGATTTAGAAAAGATTTAAAAAAATGTAACGTCATCCAGAAGTTGCTTGGATATGATCAGACTTAAATTGTGTAAAATGTATTATTTTTTGTAATGTATTGTTTATCCATTATTATAATACTTTTAATGTAATATATTTGTTATGAGTATATAGGTCTATCATGTAACATTCGTCTGTTTAATTTATTCAGAAATTGAAAATACCATATACAGAAGAAAGAGCATGCTTTGTATCTTATTTAAATTACTCTTTACAATGTTTCTATGCTCATCATTCGTTTTAAATATTCAAGTCGGTGACCTGATGGTCTAGGGGTAGGGTGTCAGACTTCTGTGCTGGTGGCCGAGATTCAATCCTCGGTCCCGGCACAGATTTATCTGATTACCAAACCCTTCCTTAACCTCTGACAAGACATCTTGTGAATGTGGGGAATGCCAGGCCTCCACCGTGGTTCGAATTCCACGTTAAACTGTAGGTCCTTCATTTTCATCTCACAATCACCCTACCATTACACATTAGCGTAAGTGCGTATAACCCGAACGGGTAGTAAGACGCGGTGCTAATAATAATAATAATAATAATAATAATAATAATAATAATAATAATAATAATAATAAAAATAAATATTCAAATATCTTTTCACTTAGGTCTTAGGTCATATAAATTATGAAAATAATCACAAAATATGAATTAGATTAGATTTTAAAAATTGAAGCAATTAATCTCAAACTAAACAAATAACTTAGTAAAATGCCACAAATTTTCTGCTTAAGAGTATCAACTAAAAATAAAGGTGTATATTTTATGGGTCTAATTTAAACGTGTGTGGCCCGTACACTGTCTAGGAATATGAAATGAGACCCTTGGCTAACTTCAAATTGGGCAGCCCTGGTTTAGTTTTAACCTCGATTTTTTAAACTCTCTCCATTCCAATTGATCAAAATTTACTATTTGAATCCTTTTCCATTCGTTCAGCTTCATATTAAAAATATATTTTTTTTTAAATTTAGAAATGTATAATAGTAAATTAAGTACTTAAAAAACTATCCTGTTAAATTTACATCACATCACTAGAACACATATATAATATATAATTATATATATAATTTGCCAAACGCTTTGGTGGCTGTATGGTCTAAGGCATCACTCTCGCAATAGATTGGCAGTCGAAATTCAGTTTAGAATCTCGGTCGAATGTATTAAGGGTGGTTTCCCTAACTGTTTTTACACTTGCCCTGCACGTAAATTTGGTATACTCCCTATAAATCCAACCATTTTTTAACACCGCGTCTTACTATCCACTCAGGTTATACACCCATGTATTTATAAAACGTATTATGAATTATAAATGTTGAATTGAGAGGACATGTACTCGCATTTGCATCGTGAGAGTGGAAAACCATATGAGAAAAACCACCTTAAGTACACCCGAACGGGATCGAACCCCAATCTCACCGTCATAGTCAGTATAATATATTGCGAGAGTGACACCTTAGACAATTCTGGCACCGAAATGGGTTAAAACATTAATTGGTTTTGCAGTTAACTAATTGTGTTCTGAGACATTACAATAGTATCCCACCATTTTAATTTATCGAAGAGACGTTATTTTAGAGTTGCGTTTTCTCTTGCGTTGGTGCAAATAAACGGCAGCAATTTGTTATCAAACTGCACGTGTTCTTATTTGGGAATACGAGCGTAGGCGATAATATTTGCTCTTTAGTGAATCCAGGCACATATGACGTACGTTAGGTTAAAATGTAAAGTACGTATTGTTTTGCTAAAAGAAATTGCGATGTAGTGAACCTGAGAAAAGGTCTGTTTTTTGCAAGTTTTTATAGCAAAACTGTTTTTTTTTGACAAAATAAATAAAATATTGTTTAAATAGAAACATAATGTTTAAGTTCCTTCACGTGGTGATATCAACAGTTCTAAAAATATATCTGTCTTGAGCATAGTGGCATTAGATGAGAAACTTTCCAGGTGACGAGAAAAAGTTGTCATTAAATTCCAGGACTGACAACTATTCAAGAAGAACTATTGATAGTACCATGTGAAGAAACTAGCTTTATCTGTACTGAAACAATATTTGATTTGTTTTGACCAAAAAAGTTTATCAATATAAAAGAGTCGCCTACATACCCACCTTAAATGTTTGTATTTCATTGGGCGTAATAAGAATGTTTTTTTAGAAGATTCTTCGACAAATATTATCTTGTAATTTATTGTTGAATGACTCTTACCTCAGTATGAATGGTGAAGCTATGCATGTCGTGCGATAGTTTTTTTTTACAACCAACTGCGCTCCCTCAACGCCCCCTCCCCCTTTCCAACCCCCATTCTACCCAACCACTCCATCAGCCCGCCACCCCCAATAACCAGCATGGGGGAATGACTAGAGGAAATTCGTAGAGTTATGTAATAATCGTAAAAACTGTTGATGTTTATTTCGATCATAAAAAACGTTGGTACTTAAAATCTCGTGTGAGTGCCTAAGAAATTTAATCTTGTCTTGTTCGCTTGCTTGCTTCGTTTTGATAAACATCAACATTTATCTGAATGTTTTGAAACTCAATATAAATTATTTCTTATTTTATGATAAACTTTTATTACAGTGTCTACAAGTTTTGAAAGAATAAATGTCAGATTCTTAAAGTCACGAGTATAAATGTAATTATGTATATGTGTTTATGTTTACATGCCTTGCATTGTTTATTTTAAAAAATTGAAGCTAGGATTTAATTAACGTTAGTTCCGAATAAAGGTGTTATTTTATTTTATTCGTATACAAGTCAATCAACATAATTAATAATTTATTGATTTTTTTAATCTTTACTATAACTCATAAAAGCTATATTAAATTTTCTTTGAGAAGAAATTCAGAAAATATCTAATTTATCTCATTAATAAAGATTTTAATGTGACTCTCCATTAACGGCTACAATTTAAAAAGTTTGTATGAATGTAATGAGATTTTGTGAAGGTTTACTCTCTCTACCATGAATTTTTTAGATAATATTTTAACACTATTTTGTGTTTTTATGTTGTTGTTTTTTAAGTTGAACAAAAGCTTTTCTAGTATTATAAACATAATAAACTAATTCTTAATTTAAATCCAATAAATAAATTATTCTGGGCACTCAACCGTTTGTAATGTAACAACCACAAAAAGTTCAGTAGTTTTAATATAAATTAGTTAATATAATTATTATTTGCATGTGTTTATTGATTTATGTTATCGTTTATTCTTGTTTTAGTGGTGAATACAAATAAGTGACATTTTAAATAATAAATTTGAACATTTTATGTTGAATATTTTTAAGTGCTTAGTTTGAAAATAGACAAGGACGAGTGACCATTAATTATTATTCCCGGCTTTCACAGCATTTAATATTTAACCATTGATGCTAATGAAAAGTTAGGATTCAAACACCAATAAATTGTACATTAACATCGGTAGAGGTGGAAAAAAAAACCCACTAATAAAATACCCTTTCCCGAAACAAATTAGCTAGCGAGGTTGAATTTATAAATAGAGAACTTTGATCCCTGCTTTGATCCGGATTGATACAAAAAAAAACATATGTTTCCTCTGTTAATAATAGCGTAAATTACATGTCTGGTGTTAAGATTGTAATTGTATAATATAAACATGAAATAATTAATGGAATGTAGACAACATTAACCAAAATGTCACTAGGCTATAAAGCTGTCGAGTGTGATAAATTCAAAACACATATGTTTTTTTTATGAATACACTAGCAACTCGTTATCCGAATTTTAAAGGATCAGGTCCAATATGAAAATTCGAAATTCTGGACAACCCGTAATTTTTGATATTTTTTAAGCTCGGTGATTTTAAAAAAATTGGACCAATGGAATATGTTCTAGAAATAGCATATTTATTTACATTACGATACAGTATGAGGATAAAAATGTGTTTTTTCGTTACATTATTATTATTATTATTATTATTATTATTATTATTAGCACCGCGTCTTACTACCCGTTCGGGTTATACGCACTTACGCTAATGTGTAATGGTAGGGTGATTGTGAGATGAAATGAAGGACCTACAGTTTAACGTGGGATCCGAACCACGGTGGAGGCCTGGCATTCCCCACATTCACAAGATGTCTTGTCAGAGGTGAAGGAAGGGTTTGGTAATCAGATAAATCATTGCCGCGACCGAGGATTGAACCCCGGACGCCAGCATAGAAGTCTGACACCTTACCCCTAGACCACCAGGTCACCTACTTTTTCGTTACAAATGAAGATGGAATAAAGCCTTTAACAAGTTAGAAGAAACAATTTTTATTTTTAATTTAAATCTCACTTATAATAGCAATTGTAGAGCTACTGTACTGTATTTTAAAGGACTTGATTGTAATCGAACCTTTTCAGTTACTGATAATTAAGTTTAATTTTTGTTTAATCGAAAAGAGCTTCGGCTTAGTCGGAATTTCGGAGAGTCCGATTAGATGTGGATGAAAAAAATCTAGTGCTCTTCTAACTGTCCAACTATTACCCGCATATGTGGCCACGTGGTCTTAGGCGTTAACCTCATCTAGTCTAGCTTGTCAATGATAGGAAGGTCGGAGCTTGAATCTCAAACAGGTTTAATGATGGTATTTTTCCCTAAATGGTTTTCCTCTCTCCCTCCCTGTAAATAAGGGTGCATTTCCTATCAATCTTATCGTCCTCATCCCTTCCCTATAGGTGTAAATACGCGGATAGTATGACGCAATGCATAGTTTTACACAGAACCACCAGATGCTCAAACCAGGCCCAGTGCCAGGGGCTAGGCCTAGACCCCCCCC
>CABEEJ010000297.1:203902-219932 GCA_901482245.1 Timema douglasi | reverse complement strand
ATAAATGAGCTCTAAGAGATCAAGTGTTTTAAATAGAAATAACACGTAAAACATGCCAGTCAATAAGGTCGATTCTCAATTTTAGTTGGTATAAAATAAAAAATAAAAGAATAACAAAGCCGTGAAGCGAGTATTTATTCGAGTGTCTAGAAAAAGAAGCAATACTAGCTCCGTAGCTCGAGTTTTGCGAGTATTTCGATTATTGTGAGTATTTCGAGTATTGTGAGTATTTCGAGTATTGTGAGTATTGTGAGTATTTCGAGTATGCGAGTATTTCGAGTATGCGAGTATTGCGAGTATTTAGAGTATGCGAGTATTGCGAGTATTGCGAGTATGCGAGTATCTCCGATAACTGATATCTCAATCACCGATACTTTTGGGATCGAGTAACTAGGAGTATCAGTGATCAAATGGTATCGGTGAAAAAATCACAGTCAGTGATATATAGCCCATCTCTAGAAGAATGACCCTGGTTAGAGCATTGGCGTACTATGCCAAAGGTCTCGGATTCGATTCCCATGTCCAGGTATAATTTTTTAATTTTCAGAATATGATAAATAGATAGAGTAATCCTCACTAAAAGCATGAATAATAAATAGCGTTAGCTATTTGATTCATAAATCATAAAGCTCATTGCTGGCAGATGATTCCCACACGCCCATCACAGACTCTGCCTGAATATATGGGTGAAGAATAACGCTGGAACCGGGAAGATTCCTAGATAGATCACTGCTAGAACATTGGCGTGCCAAGCCAAAGGCCCCGAGATTGATTCCCGTGTCCATTAATCAATTTGCGAACATGATACTTGATACAATTACATCCGTAAATAATTTCTATCTACTAAGCTTCACTGGTACTGTGCAATTAATTGTATTATCATTTGTTTTGGGTGAACTGGCGGTCTAGGGGTAAGGTGTCGGACTTCTGTGCTGGGGGTCCGGGGTTCAATCCTCGGTCCCGGCACAGATTTATCTGATTGCCAAATCCTTCCTTCAACTCTGACAAGACGTGTATTAATCACAACTTGTGAAATGCCAACCCTCCACCGTGGTTCGGATTCCACGTTAAACTATAGGTCCTCCATTTCTTCTCACAATCACTCTACCATTACACATTAGCTTAAGTGCGTATAACCCGAACGGTTAGTAAGACGCGGCGCTAATAATAATAATTTGTTTTATTTCATGACACATGATTAGTTAATATAGGGTGGGGTTAAAACAATTATTAACTTGAAAATTAACCCTTTAATTGAAAAGTAAATATTCACTAGCTAAATAAAATAAAACTATATATTACACTTTATAACTTTTTAAAGATAATGTCTCTTAGGTGAGCTCCACCGGACGTCAGACAAAACTCAGCACGTTGTACACCATGTTTCTCAGCATAGACCGTCTAATTGTTTCCGTCCCACCCTGTATATTGCCCAAGCCAGCAGGAACAAACGGGTAAAAGGTTGTTGATTGTCTGGTTTTTCAGTGACGCGGGGGTTTGAAGCTTGGCCGTGAACACCATGATGTTTTTCTTTCCTAAATAGTTTCCCACTCTCCCACCATGTAATCGTTAGCAAATTCCCTCTATATTTTATCTCCCTCATTCTTGCCCCACTAGTGTAAGCATACTGAAAGCTTGAATGTGTAGTAAGACATGTAACAAATAGATTTAATTTTTAAGCAAAATATAAAATGATATATATTATTGTTTTAGTAAAAACATAAGTTAAATTAATACTAATAAATCAACGTGTTTAGTAAAATGGATGTTTAAACATAATCATCATCTAAACTACATTTAAAGGAAACCCACTGTTGAAGTCCACCATTATAGTTCTAATTTATGTGTTCTAAAGAAGTAATAAGTACTTTATTGAATTATTTGACCTTTCCCTGGGGTACTTTATGTACAGAGTATTTGGAAGAATCTTCAATAATTACATTTACGAAGACAAAGTTAACCTATTTACCAAATGGTGACTTTAATACCCGACTGTTCATAAGTTATTAGATTTATAGATCAAAAATATAGGCCTAAACCTTTTTGTGCAGGGAGGGGTAATTCCGTGAAATATCATAACGTAATATGGACTCCTTATTTTATTTTATTTTTTTATGAAATTTCGGTTATATATTTTGTTTAGCTCATACAATGTGAAAGATTACGATGACAAATAAGTGGAGAAACAACATAGTTTCCTAGAAGCTGAAGATGTGCGGAGGAAGAGAAAGGAAAGGAAGAGAAAATAATATTAAAGGGATGGAGCAAATCATATTTTTTAGAAATAGCAAGATGTTCCTAGGCTGTATAAAAATAAATTGTGAGATGACTTCTTCGGCTTCTTTTTGTTTGTTTCGACGCCTTCAGCTCTTCTAAACCTCCCGTTCATAGAAATTTGTTCGTTTTCTATCCTTCCCTTACTTCTCCAATCGTCTCCAGTGCATTTGCTTTTTACTAGCTTCCTCTTCCGGTCAATATTTATTGTCATTACTAGGCTCTCCACCCGCATCGGTGGCCGCATGACCTAACGCGTCATAGTGGTGTTGGACTGGATTTCCTTACAAAGGCGAAGTTTCAGTTCGAGTCCCGGTTGGGTGAACTCAGTGATTTTAATTAAAGTTAATACTTAAATAGAAAACTCAGGAGAAAACTATAACAAAATAATTATAACAAAGTTTAATCTAATGAATTAGATATTTTCAAAATTGGTAGATGAATTAAATGGCGAGTCTATATCTCTCAGTCGTAACAACACTTTGTATCCCGTACAACGACTTGTTTCCATGATTATGGTATTTTATATACTAAAATATGTCGGAAAAATAAAAAAATCAGCTTCCTTCTATGGCAGATTATCACAAGGAGTAATGGGACTGGAATAAGATAAGGATTAGATTTTATACATAGCCTTAAAATTAAAATTATTATATTCTTCAAATCTATGTAACAAGAACACTTAATCACTTTTTTTAAACTTCATATGGGAGATGTTAACCTACTAATTCAAATTTTATAATTTATTTACAAAACAGTTGAACTTTAAACCTTTTTTTTTTGTTCTTAATTTATTGTATCCAAGTTTTGTAACACAATTTTAATATGTAAAACCAGTGTTTTAGACTTCTCGTCAACATATGTTTTAATTCAGTTGATGATGATGTATCAATTTATTAGAGATTTTCATATATGACATTTTGTTGTTCATTAAAATCAAATTATAATCGACCCTTTTGAATTTTAATGTCACTTGATTCAGCTACCAATTTTGAAATTATCTAATTCATTAATATTTTTTTTGTTATAGTTATTTCCTGAGTTTTCTATCTAAGTCTTAACTTTAATCATTACCCCTCCTTATTTTAAACTACTTTAGGATGTTTTCTAAATGGTTAAGTGATTTTATTTTCCTAGATAGTTTAATCTAAGTCTACACCTTCATTCACCTATTTCATCAATGTTATTAATGTAGACGTATATCCTGAACGGGTATTAAAACGCAATGAAAGTAAAGGCAAAATCTACGTTATTATTTGTTTTTAATAATTTATTTTTACTCGCATCGGTTGTAGAATGATCTAACACGTAATTATCGCAATAGACTGGATTTACGATGACAGGTAGTTCGGAGTTCTAATCCCGGTCGTGTATAACAAAGGTGTTTTTTCCTAACTTATTTTCCATTCGCCCTTCATGCGAATGTGGGTGAACATTTTTTAAATTCTACCTCTATCCCCGTTCCTCATTTTCGTAAATACACATCTATCCCGAAGGGGGGATGTTAACACACTAAAAAAAAAATTACTCTAACTAGGAACAATGATTTATTCGTTTTGATTTCAAAACGTGTAAAATAATAGCATCGAGTCAAAAAAAAAAGGGGGTTCATGGGGCGGGGATGTTTTACTGTTTTTTTATAGCGTGATGGGTGTCTTCTCATGGCTTATGGCGAAAGTTATGTGCTCGCAATATTGTGGCGCATACATTTTCAAAACCCTCAAAATCTAACACCAGTTTCCTTTATTTTGGGGGAGAAGCCCGTTTGTGACAGTGTTGTATTATTTAAGAAATTTATGGCATTTTCTTATTTATTTTAATTTTAATAACTTTAAACCGTATGTTTGGTAGGCTATGACATGGCAAGCCAAGGGTTCGTTACCGACTAGTCTCACCCGAATATTTATTTACCTATTTAATTTTCTAAGTTAATGCAGCTGTAAATTTTTATATATTTCTTCTTCTTATTTTATTTGATAGAAAATTCTTATGATGAAATTTATTAAATAAAAATTACTAGTCTGTGTTCACGTAGTTTTATATAAAGGCCGGAAGAAAAAACATCAGAACTATTTTTTATTATTACGTTGAACATAAAGTACTAACTAATTAATATAATAGATTTGGTTGAAGAATGAAGATACGTCTGTTGTTCCCTAATCCTAATTGCACCTGGCCAAGATTCAAACCTCAACCTCCCAGTCACCAAAAATAGAAGAATATTGAAGGGCGGATTCCCTAGAGCTGTGCAAATGGTTAAAATAAGACTAATGTTTGTACTATTATTAATTATTATTATTATTATTATCACTAGTATTTCTATTAAAAATATACCTCACTACAATCAAATAAATGGTAGGGTGCAACCACACAAACTAAATCGCTTTTTCTTCTTCTCCTACATCTTATTCCGCTCGGGTGGGTTAGACTTTTTTAATATATGACGAGTCACAATAATTTGACGTTTTTTTTTTGTTTTAGTGGGTCTGTTTTAACAGCCGGCTGCCCTTCCTGACTCTTTCCCAAGACACTTGACCAGCAAAACAAATTGAATTCTATGAGCGAACGCGAGATAGCATAACAATTTTGACAAAAAGGTACTTTTACATATTTTACGGAGATTTTTTTTTACATGCCATTATCTATATGGGGTCTAGGGTTTTACTTCCACTTCGCTCAAGAAAAAACCGTCGGCCTTGACTGGGTTTGAACCCACGAGCATCGGATCCTGAGGTGAGCATTTTATCTCAATACCACTGAGGTCAACACAGTTTCTTGTTACTTTATCTAAATTGTGTATATAGCTCATACATGATATAAATAATATACCTTGTTATGGAAACAAAAACGAAAAAAAAAAGAATATTGCATTTCACCAAAAAACATATATGAAATAATATTCCCTGTTACATAAGCATAATAATTTGTCCTGTGCATTTTAAATTCCTCATTTACCAAAGTTTTTGTTTTAATTTTAATATTTGCTTATATCTCGGAAAATATTAATTTTAAAACTATTATTTCAAATAAAAGTGTTTTAATTTTTAAAAGATCTACAACTTTACAATGATTATTTCTTATCTCAAAGAGTTGAGATATGATTGAAATTGAAAATTTACGCCTATGTAAGGTAACCTCAACGTCATTATCATGGGAAAATGATATGGTAAATTTTTTCTGAGATGTTAAACTGTGCTTGGATACGAATTTTAAGTAACATTTATGGATCAGTTTACAAAAAAAAATATTTTTTCTAATTTAAATATTAAGTAAAATACCCTTGATCATTGTGTTGGAGGAATAGATGATTAAAAAATCTTAATGGGAAACCATAGTTACCAGTTTTTAGCCATATCGGTAAAATGGTTTAAGTTATAGTCCCAGTCACAAACAGAAATAGCATTGCAAAAAAAAATCATTTGGGGATTAGGGGTCATAAAACGGTGACATCCCTAAAAAAAATATTCTTTCTCCAAGGGGTTGCGAGAAAGTCAGAATTATGTCATGTTTTTTTAATTTATTTTTTTACAAGTCTTATGATTTCTCTTTGGATTACAAGTTGATATTTTTACTCGATGATAAAGAGTTGGACAGAAAAAAATTAATATTATATTATATTAATATATTATTATTATTATTATTATTTTTAGCACCACGTCTTACTACCCGTTCGGGTTATACGCACTTACGCTAATGTGTAATGGTAGGGTGATTGTGAGATGAAATGGAGGACCTACAGTTTAACGTGGAATCCTAACCACGGTGGAGGCCTGGCATTCCCCACATTCACAAGATGTCTTGTCAGAGGTGAAGGAAGGGTTTGGTTATCAGATAAATCTGTGCCAGGACCGGGGATTGAACCCCGGCCATATATATTAATATAGATTAGGTGAATAGCCATTGTTCAATCTGTTTTAGATGTCACTTTCGCAATATGTTACAATTTAAAAAAATTTGCTTTAGGTACCCAAACAAATGCTTATAATTCTAAATTAAAATCACATGATTTGAACTATCAAACAAAAAACATTTTAAGAGGCCATATTTTTAAAATGGATAATCAAATTGAAATATAAGTGCATTTATCATTCGACCAAGGTTCACAGAATGTTCCTGCCAAGTTTCATTAAAATTAGATAACGCATTTGAAAGTTATCGCGTAACAAAGACCTAGACAGACAGATGGACATACATATGAAATACCAAATGGTCAAGTTTAAACAGGAGATCGCTACTACCAGTTTTTAAAAGTAACAGCATTAAATGTAGAAATGTTAGAGGTCTATTTACCGCATATTTAAACCAACAGAATAGGGATGAGAATATTATAACTTTAGAGGAAATGTACCCGAGTTTGCGTGGAGAGATTATGGGTAATCATTAAATAAAAACCACTATAAGTACAACCAGCCGGAATTCCCCAACATACTTTTGACCATCAAGCCAAGCCAGGGATATGGCTGACGCCCTAGCCCTCATGCCAAAGATACCGATTATATATATATATTATGTATACTAAACATTACTTAAGGTATACCAACGGTTCGATGTATTAATTAGCTAAGACAAATTATTTATTTTAATGGCCAATACCCACTTCAGTGGCCACATGGTCTAAAACGCTACTCTCGCAAGAGACTAGACTGCCGATGATGGGGATATCGTGGTTCGATAACGGTCGGGTGTATTGAAGGTAGTTCTTCATAAATGGTTCCCCACTCTCTCCACGCAAGTGAGAATACACTTCCTGTAATTTCAACCTTCCTCATCCTAATCATTTTGCGTGATTAGTACATAAGTGTATGTGTGGTAAGACACGATGCTAATTGGAAAAAAAATCCGCTATGATTAATACTCCTCCAATGGGTGCTTTGGTTAGACTTAAAACTTACCACTCGTAAACCTAGGGATCAACCTCTAAATATGTGTAAATGAATATTATATTTAGTAATTCAAGAGTTTAGTTGTTAAAGGTTTTTCATTGCATATATAGTTCTTAGTTTCTATTTGTTAAGTAACTGTTAAATTTAGCCACTCATTCGTTACAACTCTTTGTTCAGATTTTTATGTAATTTTTTTTAAATTTTGAAGTATTTGTTTGGATTTTTTTAGGTCGTTTTATAGGTCCTTTTTTTGTCATCAAAATCTGGGCCTTGGTTATCACTAACTGAGCCACCGAGCACAGTTTTCACCGCGACTAACTATACGTTCGGGTTATACGAATATTATTTACGCTAGAGGGATAGGAATGAGGAAAGTAGAATTTTAGAGGAAGTGTAACCGCATTTGTTTGGACGGAGAGTAGGAAACCATTCAGGGGAAAATACTTCAATACAACCTAACGGGATATGAACCTCAGATAATGCGATGTTGGAATCGAGCACAATGGAATTATTGTCTATTCTTCTGCTTGTCGTCACCTTACAGTATAGGTTTATATTAAAACTATTTGACTTAACCACTGATTTATAAAGCCAAACATAACTATCCTATCGTGGATTATTATTTTAAGGCGATTGACCCTTTTCGTTTGACGTGGAAATGCAGAGATATGGGAACAAATGGTTATCTTCGAGAATTCTAATTGTTTTGCAATTTTATTTACGGAAACGGTTTGTTCAAGAATAGAAGGATGTTGCTTAAGTTATACTTTTTATATACACATCGCCTCTATAATTTCAACAGTGATCAAATATCGATAAAATTGACATTTTTCAATAGATAACTGCCGGATTCATAACAGAAAATTAGAAAATGTAACAATTAATAAACATCGATGCATTATATCTTAGAAGGGGTGTTGGAAATATTACTATAAAAATTTCACTCGTTCTCTAGAAAGCTGATATTTCAGAGAGTATGATTTTTCCGCAACACCTGTACAGTAGCTAGCGTCATCTACGGTTTCCGTGATCCATCTGTTTTTGTTGGCGCGGAAGGATACTTTGGTTGGTAGTGAAGCCACGCCACACCTTTCACCCTCCCACACCTCATCCCACAAAATAGGTTTTAGTCTTGCCCCCGACAGGGCCAAGGGCCTTAAGTACTCGGTAGACACGCTGATTAAATATATCTAGTCTTGCTTACAGGTGACGGGAAGATTGGGGTTTGAATCCCAACCAATTAAGTGTTCGTTTTATTTAAATCTTTTTCCAACTATTCTTCCCCCGCAAGTAAAGGTACATTTTATCTCACGTTTATTTGACTGATCTTTAACACATTAGAGTAATTAATACGTTTATGGACCGGCATTTTAGCTCAGTTGGTAGCATGTCTGCCCTTTGAGTGAAGGATCGAGTGAAGGATCCCGTGATCAATTCCAGGTATGGCCGAAAAAATTGTAATTTGGGTTTCATCTTTCACAGTGATAAATAAAAGGCCAGGGTTAGATGCTGTGTCTGTATTGGATTTAAGTTAGTTCGTAAGTCATGTGCTGATATAATCAGTTGTCTAGGAAAGTGAACGTTAAATATCCCAATTAATAATGAAATAAAATGTTTTTGAATCAAAGAGTAATTATTTAAAGGAATAAAAAGAATAATTATGTACATATCTTTAAATGAATACATGTTTAAGTTCCCTTTAACTTTAAATTTGTTTACATAAAAAAAACTATGTTTTTGTTTAATTATTAAATATATTTTTCCTCGCAAAAAACTTTGTACGAAATTAACGTTGCACATATTTCGTAGTGTTTTTATATCGTTTGTATATTTGAAAAACTTAATACGATTAGGAGAGTTTAAATATATCATATATATATATATGTATATATATATATATGTATATATAAATTAAATATATTAAATTAAATTGTCTACAAAATGAAGAAAATGATGTTCCTTTTATTAGAAATTTTTAACACAAAAATGTATTTCGCATAGTGCTCTCAAGTTTTGTTTATTTCCTAGATAAAAAGTAAAATCAAATTTTGTTTTCATTTTACTCTCATATACTTTTAAACGTTCACCTTGAGGCTGTCACCTTAGTCTGCAAGAAAGTTTCAATAGTTGTCAGACCACACGGCTTAAAGACAATGGTCCGTATCGTTTTCTAGAACTACTTCTATACCACGGTTAAGCTCATACCCCTTTTCAATTTTCACCCTTCAACTACAACCACCGTTTGTCATGTCAATAAAAAAGTGGGGAAAGAAAAATAAGAAATTCTTATCTCAAGATAAAGATGAAAGCTCGCTACTAGTTCTCAATTATTAAATCTTCTGTTGTGAGCCTAAAAATAATTTACTGTGTTTTTTAGAGGAAAGTTAAATCTACAGACCTTTTTTTATCAAGCCTTGTTTTAAAGCTTTGCAAATATGCTTAAAAAGTCGTTGGTAATAATTACCTAATGAAAAATTTTCATATTTTTTTCAACTTAAATTGGTTTTAACGAAAAAGATAACTGTAGGGACATTTCGAATTTATTTTGGCTTCAACTAAATTTTGAAAAAACGCATTGTATAATTAAATATTGCACTATAGTTGAAAGATTGCACGGGAAATTCTCGCTTACCAAGGCGGCCTCCTAAAATCATGCCGATTATACGAAGGTGAAAATATCCAGAGCGATACATTTTATTATTATTATTTTTATTATTATTATTAACATCGCGTCTTAACCTATTATTATTAGCACCGCGTCTTACTACCCGTTCGGGTTATACGCACTTACGCTAATGTGTAATGGTAGGGCGATTGTGAGATGAAATGGAGGACCTACAGTTTAACGTGGAATCCGAACCACGGTGGAGACCTGGCTTTCCACACATTCACAAGTTGTGATTAATACACGTCTTGTCAGAGGTGAAGGAAGGGTTTGTTAATCAGATAAATCTGTGCCGGGACGGAGGATCGAACCCCGGACCCCTGGTACAGAAGTCTGACATCTTACCCCTAGACCACCAGGTCAACCTATACATTTTAAAGGTCCCACTTTGTATTTTCCGGATCGGCTATTTCCGTTCCAACACTGTCGAAGAGGCTATTAAGGACTGACACGGAGATAAAAATCGTTCAATTAAGAGCTGTGTATTACTTGTATTTATTGTAACTTTCTTTTATTTTAGCACAGCGTCTTACTACTCGTTCGGGTTACATGCTTCAAAACTAATTACGCTAAATTGTTAGAGATTAGAACGATTACATTCAGAGTGAGTCCACCCAAATTTTCGTGGAACGAGAATGAAAAACCATTTAGTAAGAAATCACCCTCACCTAATCTCCATCTCAGATATATTTGCGTATTAAATATTCTATCTTCCCAAATCCTGCGAACCTAATCTTCTAAAACATATATATACGTTATAATCATTTCACTTTTGAATCTAATGGGAACTATACGTTGTTAGAGCATCACACCAGTGGCCTCGTTAAACATCACTTGACATGACTATACCGGCAAAGTTATCTCCAGTAGACGGTATTAGAAAACTTTAATTCAATTAATTTAGGATTGTATTTGTACAGTATAATCTCTTAGATCATCCATTAAGCAATTTAGGTTGGGTGTGGAAATTTGAGTTACCTACAAATTTTGATTTTACATACGGGCCGACATAACCACCAAATCAGTTTGAATACGTCATTTATTGACTTACAATTTTTTTTTATGGCTAGAGCTAACAAGCCCTCTAGGTTGGATTGGTTGGGTAGCAAACTTTGACTATACCTACGACCCAAAAATAACGATCAGTTCAAATTGAATGGAAAAGTGATGACATGGAAATTTTGAAATAACAGGGATTCAAGTTTGAATGATGGTTTGATTGACCAACGATTTTATATTATATGGCCCTAGATAACAAGAATTTCCTATATAAAGAGGAAATGTTTGGCCACCAAATTATGTATGTTATATATTATTATTATTATTAGCACCGCGTCTTACTAACCGTTCAGGTTATACGCACTTACGCTAATGTGCAATGGTAGGGTGATTGTGAAATGAAATGAAGGACCTACAGTTTAACGTGAAATCCGAACCACGGTGGAGGCCTGGTATTCCCCACATTCACAATATGTCTTGTCAGAGGTGAAGGAAAGGTTTGGTAATCAAATAAATCTTTGCCGGGGCCAAGGATTGAACCCCGGACGCCAGCATAGAAGTCTGACACCTTACCCCTAGACCGCCAGGTCACCTATATGTTATATAGTTCCAAAATATGAGTAATTACTCACATTGTTATAAACGCTGTTCAGATATCAAGGTCACATATTTTGGTTTGCTAATGAGGAAGAGATTGACCGACCGGATGTACCGGAGGTTTTTTTTTTTGTATCTTAAATGTTTCCCCACTCTTCCTTACTCACGCAATCGTGGGTACATTTCCTATTATTCTGAATGGAGTATAGGTTGTGAAGGTAGTGAGTGAAATGTGGAGAAAAAAACATCTTTAAAATATTATCCTCATTAAAAATAATAATAATCCTATACATCGCCTTCTGTCCTTTTTTAAGTTACAGTTTCGTGTTTGATGAAAGTTTAATATTTTTGAAAAACATTTGAAATACTTAGTTTGAAGAAAAAAAGTTTAAAAGTCAGGACTTAAACTTTATGCCAAATAGCGAGAGACGTTAATAGGATAGACTTAGTTTTAACTTACAAAGTATCCCAGTTATCTAATTTACACTTCCCATCTAGTATAAAATAGAATGGAAAAAATAAAATAAAGTAAGCACCATTAAAAAAATGTTTGTGTTTTTTCTATTTAAAAAATAATATAGTTCGTATTGAAAATAGCTCAGAACAAAACTCATTAAACATCAATAAAACTTGTATATGACTCGCTTTAGTGGACACGTGGACCAAAACGCCCTTCTTGTCTAGTTTTGTTTGCCACTAACGTATAGGTCAGAGTTTCAATCCTGGCAGCTGTATCTTTCTAGATAGTTTATTACATTCCTTCCACCGTACATGCGGGTAAATTTCCTTTAAATTTTTCCTTTCTAAACGGGAAGTAAACCTTGTGAGTTGTTGAATATCTGTCATGAGCATGGTGGCAATTTTTAACTTGGTTAAACTTTTTAAATCAAGTTAAAAGTTGTCAAAAAATTAAAAGACACCCTTGACAGATATTCAACAAGTGTTGAGGTAACAGTGTGAAAAAAAAAATAAAAAAAAAATAAACTCGCATGTTTGTATTGAAGCAATATTTGATTTATTTTGACCTAAAAAATGTTTTTATATAAAACCTGAAAAAACACTTACCTTTTCTCGCGTCTCCTATATCCCCACCTTAACATCGAAACTCTTGCATTCTGCTATATATAACATTTATTTACAAATATCCGCTTCAAAAGTAATAGCTACCAACTCCCAACCCATCCCGAGCGTGTATTTTCCCGTAGTATTTCATAGGGAGCGTGTATTTTTCCATAGTATTTCATCAAGAGCGTGTATTTTCCCGTAGTATTTCTTCAGGAGCGTGTAATTTCCCGTAGTATTTCATCAAGAGCGTGTATTTTCCCGTAGTATTTCATCAGGAGCGTGTATTTTCCCGTAGTATTTCATCAGGAGCGTGTATTTTCCCGTAGTATTTCATCAGGAGCGTGTATTTTCCCGCATTATTTTATCAGGAGCGTGTATTTTCCTGCATTATTTCATCAGGAGCGTGTATTTTCCCGTAGTATTTCATCAGGAGCGTGTATTTTCCCGTAGTATTTCATCAGGAGCATGTATTTTCCTGTAGTATTTCATCAGGAGCGTGTATTTTCCCGCATTATTTCATCAGGAGCGTGTATTTCCCGATAGTATTTTATCAGGAGAGAGTATTTTTCCATAGTATTTCATCAGGAAAGTGATTCCCGTAGTATTTCATCAAAAGCGTGTATTTTTCCGTAGTATTTTATCAGGAGCGTGTATTTTTCCATAGTATTTCATCAGGAAAGTGTTTCCCGTAGTATTTCATCAAGAGCGTGTATTTTTCCGTAGTATTTCATCAGTAGCGTGTATTTTTCCATAGTATTTAATCAGGAAAGTGTTTCACGTAGTATTTCATCAAGAGCGTGTATTTTCCCGTAGTATTTCATCCGGAGCGTGTATTTCCCGTAGTATTTTATCAGGAGAAAGTATTTTTCCATAGTATTTCATCAGGAAAGTGTTTCCCGTAGTATTTCATCAAGAGCGTGCATTTTCCCCTAGTATTTCATCAATAGATTGTATTTTCCCGTAGTATTTCTTCAGGAGAGTGTATTTTTCCATAGTATTTCATCAGGAAAGTGTTTCACGTAATATTTCATCAAGAGCGTGCATTTTCCCATAGTATTTCATCAAGAGAGTGTATTTTCCCGTAGTATTTCTTCAGAAGAGTGTATTTTTCCATAGTATTTCATCAGGAAAGTGTTTCCCGTAGTATTTCATCAAGAGCGTGCATTTTACCCGTAGTATTTCTTCAGGAGAGTGTATTTTTCCATAGTATTTCATCAGGAAAGTGTTTCCCGTAGTATTTCATCAAGAGCGTGCATTTTCCCGTAGTATTTAATCAAGAGCGTGCATTTTCCCGTAGTATTTCTTCAGGAGAGTGTATTTTCCCGTAGTATTTCATCAGGAAAGTGTTTCCCGTAGTATTTCTTCAGGAGAGTGTATTTTTCCATAGTATTTCATCAGGAAAGTGTTTCCCGTAGTATTTAATGAAGAGCGTGTATTTTCCCGTAGTATTTCATCAGGAGCGTGTATTTTTCTGTAGTCTTTCACCAGGAACGTGTATTTTCTAACGATACAGGCAAAGAGTAAACACAATAAAAAAAATGTAACCACAACTAGGGGGTCATGAATAGAATTTATGTACAAATGAGCAATGAGCATTTCCTCTGATGGACCCGAAAAAATATGTCATCAAAATCCGAGACCTGTAAATAATATAGTAAAATGGTATCAGTGTGGAACACAAATAATAAGTTTGTATTTTCTAAAAGGTGCCCCAAATACCCATTCTCAATAAAAAAAAAAATCAATGTACGCAATGAATACATACAACCACACAACATAGTTAATCAGTATATTTGCAAACAGATGATTTAAAAAAAATTTAAATATTCACCACTGGAATAGATGTACGTAAATAAAATACAACATTCGTCTTGTTTTTCTTGTTTTACATGCTATAACTTTTTTCTTTTTTTTTTCTCTCTCCCTCTTCTTACAGCTTTTAAAGTGGCATTATAACGTTCAGTCATTTACATATGGTATAGCTATTATATTTACTTCGCATTCTCCTTTCATGTTTTGCTTCGCGTTTTATGTATTTTGATGTTGAGTGTGTTGAGTGTTTGTATGTGTGTTTTTAGTTGACTCATTTGATTTGCATCGTTTGATCCATTCAAATTCTATTTCTAAAAGAATTTTTAAAAATTACCATTTTAATTCCTAAGACAGCACAAACTAGCAAAGTAGTTTATTTATTGGATTGAGTTTTTGTTCTCACATGTGACTGTTTGAAACCAATGTATGTTTTTTGGGAGAGATGTTTGAATATCGAAACATTTTGCTTCAAAAGTTAAACAAACTTTGATTTAAATATGCATGGCACATTGTGTTAATCCAGTATCGGAAACTTAAAATCGTGAGGGCAAAAATTCCTATCATTTCCAGTTATCACTATTTTATTAAAGTATAATTGACATTAAATTATATAAATGTTCAATTCTTGTATTATGTGTCTTAACCAAAATCATAATTAAAATTTATATATTTTAATGCTTGTTAATTTCACTTAATACATCTACAAATTTATCAACTGTTGAATTTATAAATTAATTTTTTATCTAGTTTTCTAGATCAACTAAGCTAAGTCTTGGCTTTCATTATAACCACTCCTTACTTTCAACAATTTTTTAGAATGTTTTTTAAAATGTTATACTTATATATCATGAAAACATTCCCAAAACACCCATTTCGAACAAAAATTTTGAGCCACTATCTAAAAATAAAGAATGTTCAAAAAAACAGTTGTTTTTGTCTTACTACCTCTTCGGTTTATAAGTACGTTTTAATTGACTAATTACAACAACGGTTTTAGGGATCAGGAAGGTTAGCATATATATATATATATATATATATATGAAGTGTACCCGCATTTGCGTGGAGGTAAAATAGAAAACCAGCCTCAGTACACCCGACCGAAATTCAAGCCTCGATCTTTCAGTCACTAGCGGACAATTTCCCCACGTCCACCACAGACTCTGCCTTAAAATATGAGTGAAGAATGACCCTGGTCACGGGATAGTAATTCCTGGATAGCTCAGTGGTTAGAGCATTGGCGTACTAAGCCAAAGGTCCCGAGTTCGTTTCACATATCCAGGTGTCATTTTTCAATAATTCAAAGAACATAGTTTAGATATAATGAATAATACAATTTCATTTATCTGCGAGAAGTAATCAGAATAGTTATATTACTGTGGCTGATAGCGTAGTTCTAGCACCATCATAACGCACACATATTTTCACAGAAACGAACTTTAATCATGGCACTATTACTGTAACGTATTACGTAGCACCACTCTCTAGTTCGTCATGTTCCCGACAGGAGCCGCCGCTGGCGCGCGTATCGGGAGAGTGTATTCCCCCTGCTCCTCTCTTGAATCCCTCCTACGAACTGTTCTGGACATGAATATATGAATATAGAGGGAACTAATATATTTTCTTCTGGGAGGTCTATGGGTAAAATAAAAGTGCCACCAAGTTAGCACTGAAATCGGGAAATATGCCAAAAATCTCTCTCTTTTTTTTCTTACCCCTCCTTGTCCTTTATACATTG
>CABEEJ010000297.1:168163-190418 GCA_901482245.1 Timema douglasi | reverse complement strand
TGTATTAATCACAACTTGTGAATGTGTGGAATGCCAGGCCTCCAGTGTGGTTCGGATCCCACGTTAAACTGTAGGTCCTCCATTTCATCTCACAATCACCCTACCATTACACATTAGCCTAAGTGCGTATAATCCAGACTGGTAGTAAGACATGGTGCTAATAATAATAATAATAATAATAATAATAACTTAAACGTGAGCTTTCTAAGCACGCAGTTGTATAAATATAAAACAGATTACTACATATATTGACTTGACACAGCAACACTTTAGATTCAAAGTTCAACCTCACATAAATAACAGTGTAAGAATACGAATCTAAGAAATAAAATTAAGCCAATTTATACTACACCTGGTATTGAACCAAGGTTCCATAGACTTGTAGTCAACCTCATCTTACCCTCCATAGCACTGCTCCAGTACAAGACTGATCTAACTCAAAATTCAAGCATTTAAATATAGTGAAGTATAAAAATATTCCAAATTTTATTCTTTACATTTATATACTGTACAACGTTTTTAATGTAAATAAATATCCCACATGAATCATTTAGCTTCTCAAGCATTACCCCCCCCTCCCCCCCCCCTCAGCACTTTACTACCTGTTTGAGCTATATCAATATTATAATAACTACGCTAATGTGTTAAGGATGGAGAAGATAGAATTTATAGAAAGGATATGGCTATTTTCATGGAGAGAGAGAGAGGGAAAGAGAGAGAGGGGAGGGCTAGAGGGTGAGGGAAAGAGAAGTGGAAGGGGGAGAGGGGGAGGGGGAGAGACGTAGAGAGAAAGAGGGGAGGGGGAGAGAGGCTGAATAGAAAACCATTTAGGAAAAAGAAAAACCGTAAGTATAGCCGACCGGGATTCAAACCCTAATATCTACATCATCGGCGGTCCAGCCTATTGAAAGAATTACGCCTTAGACCATACGGCCACCGACACGGCTCTAGCATTGTCAAGATAATTGTGACACACCAATTTTAGACTGCTCAAAATAAAAATAGTTTTACTACTTACTATGAGTAAGTGAAATAGTGCATCAACTCAAAACTATTCCCTGCTGATTTTACTATTGGTGCAAGTATCTATTAGAACATATGTGTTGTGACATGTTAAAAGAAAGGGAAATGTACTTAGAAAAAAATTTAGCTTTCGGATCTTGATGGTGAAAATATGAGATTTTTTATATTTTTTATACTTTAGATTGAAAAATTATACCTGGACACGGGAATCACACCCAAGACCTTTAGCTTAGTACGCCACTACTCTAACCACTGAGCTATCCAGGAATCAGCCTGTGTCCAGTGTTATTCTTCATTCATATTTTAAGACAGAGTCCGTGATAGACGTCCGGGAATCGTCAGCTACATACATGTCATCAATTAAGATCGCGAGCTATTAGATAACGTAGTCGTCTTTGACTTGGGAGGGTTTTATTCTGTCAAAACAATAAAAAAGTTTTTTTTTAAACTCAGCATGCATACATCAGTCATTGATTTACGTCTTACTCCCCATGCAGGCAGTTTGAATATTTACACTAATGTAATAGTGATGAGGAAGATAACATTTGTCTTATAAGGTAGGGACATGGTGCAACCTTTAAAGGTAAGACTGCGACCTTTCAGCGTAAGTGAAGTGTACCATCCTTTATTATTATTATTATTATTATTATAATTATTATTACCGCATCTTACTACCCATTCGGGTTATACGCACTTACGCTAATGTGTAATGGTAGGGTGATTGTGATATGAAATGGAGGACCTACAGTTTAACGTGGAATCCGAACAACGGTGGAGGCCTGGCATTCCCCACATTCACAATATGTCTTGTCAGAGGTAAAGGAAGGGTTTGGTAATCAGATAAACCTGTGCCGGGACGTAGGATCGAACCCCGGACCCGCAGCAGATAAGTCTAACATCTTACCCCTAGACCACCAGGTCAATACATAAACCATATTATTAAAGTAAAAATCCCTCTTGAAATATGAAACATCACGAGACTACTGAACGTCTACATCGGGTCTCAAGAGTTCCGGTACGCGATCCCTTTAATAACGCGTCTCTACTCCCCCATAACTTAGGTAAGTGATACAACTAGAACCAAACGTCGCATCTTTGCGCACTTTAATGTATTCCAATTTAAAATGAGTGGGAATTGAGACTAGTAAAAAAATTTATAAAAATATTATAAAACACAACAAAATTGAAATACAACTATTTTAAATTTAAAAAAAAACTGTTTCATCAATCCCAATTATTGCAGTGTTGTAAATTGAAGAATGCAGAAATCCATAAATGTTCTGGTTCAAGCATAATCTAATTTTTCCTGTTAATAAGCTTTGAAGTGAGGTTTTAAGAAGTAGTTATGAAACGAGCCATTGTAAAAACTATGGCCGATAACTGTAAAAGATAAGAGATGTAATGCTCAGTGGCTCAGACTCACTCTCTCTCTCTTTTATCCTACAAATTAAGACACATTTACTAAGAACTCAAGATTTACTAAACAAAATAATAGGGCTATACATTGTTGTAGAGACACTACACCAAAGATAATAAATGAAATAATATACACTGTTACTTAGTTAATCTATGGCATTAGGAACTAAGGACACTGTTACAAAAAAAAATATTAGAAAACAGAAACATCTTAGCATAGAGCATAAGAATCAAATTCATTTTCAAAAGTCTGTTTTAAAAAGTATATATAGTCACTTATAGCTTAGAAACCGTTTGTTTTATAAACATATATTTAAGATAAAAGATTTTTATCTTTAATGGTAATACAACTTTATAGTGATTAAGTTATTTTGTATCTCAATAATTGCGGAAATTTGATCAAAATTGGAAATTTCATAATTTTTAAAGTACCCTTAAGGTTATTTTCATAGGTCAATGAGAATTATCAATTTTTTATAGTGCTAAACACTTCCTTGATACGAAATGTAATCAATTTCATCAGTGCTGATTTCAAGAAAATAAATTTATTTATCTTTTCGCCCCTCAGAAAACTACTCTGGGGAACCTTATTAAAACCTTGGGCACCAAGTTTATAGCCCGAATGGTAAAATATTTTTGACTGAGCCATGATACATACACACTAACACACACACAGACAGACAGATAGTTAAACGGCATCGAAAACAAATCTTTTGGTCTCAATATGTCATGAAACGTCAGCATCCATCAAAATCTAAAACTCGATTATTTTAACGATCCCAATACTTTCTCTAAGTTTTAAATTAAAAAAATTGCTCATAAAATACAATCTCAAAAATCTTACAAGTTTGCAATATGTCACGTGCCTACACCAGAGTTCGGTGAAAATTAAAGTTTGGTTATGTTAGTGAGTCGATTTTCCTTTCACCCTTAATTCACTAAACGTTTCCTTCCTAGACACTGTAGGCAGTTGGGTTTACAACCCCTGATATGGACTCCCCCTTTAACCCCCTAAAGCAAAAGTTTTTCACCCTGTGGTTCGACCACCATGGTTAGCTCTCTAAGTCCCCTCCTCTTCTTCATTAATCAAACGGCATAGCAGAGAGACGATAAACTCTCTTAGAATCATCAATCACATATAAGTCATCCCTTTTCTTCTCAAGCGTCCTTTTTTTTTCATCCCATCCTTTTTTTTTTCAATACCACTACGCCCAGTCCTATTTGCCTCAAAGTCTATCTATAAGCATGAAGTCTATTTATCACACTCATTGTCATCTTTTATAGTCTATCTTCTATGTGACCCTTCATAAACCCTCCTCGCTTCTTCAGTTTTTGTAGAGATATTCTTGTTTGTTGTTTCAGTCCTCGTTCAGATGTCCGGGGAATGATGGCGCTATCATGAGACTGCTAGATGATTGGCTAGCTTATGGTTTATCAGAGATTAAAAAAAGGGTTGTAGACGAAGACGCAAATAAGTAAGCCCTAATACTTATAGAAGAAAAGTAGACGAACAAGTTAAATCATGTACAGACACCACAGATCATGATTTTAACCTGACCTTGAAGTGACGGGTTGTCTTATTGCGCGAGGGGTTGAGGGGGTAAGAAGGGGAGTATGAAAATGAATAAATTATGCAAACTTACTAGGGTTTCTAGAGATATGTGCAACTGTCACATTATTCTTAAATGTTCTGGCCAAAAACGTCTCAAATTTTTTTATTATTATCGCATCTTACTACCTGTTCAGGTTAAACACATTATGTACTAACTACGCTAATGAACTAAGGAAGAGAAAGGTCGAATTTTCTTTAGAGAATGTGTAGCCGTATTTTAGTGGAAGAATCACGATCTCCAATTCATTGTCAGTCCAGTTTATTAAGAGAGAGACACCTTGGACCATCTAGTTACCCGTGGCGCATTGTATCCAAATTAGTTTATTGTGCGCTTTGGTGACAGTGTGTTAGAGTCAAATTTTGATAGGGCGAGCCTTTTAGAAAATACAAGTTTATCTTCTTTTTTTTGGGTCAGAATTAATAACATTTTCAGTTATTAATTGTTTATCAAAAAGTGAGAACTTCCGATCACATGGCTTGAAGTAGGAAAATGTCAAAGTAGACATAGAAACCTTTTTAGCGATGAGATAAGGCTCTTCCTTTGGAAATTGGCCTTTTTAACCAAAAAGTTGTAAGCTATAAACTGACACATGCAATATGCAACCATCATACGAGGGACAAATCTAATTATAATTCAGTCCCGAAGGACTATGCACATATTCTTATACAACAAACACGGTAAACAGACCCAAAGACGTAATTTTCATAAGAAGAGCATTAAAAATAAATGGTACGGATCTCCACACGGAATTTCTCGCTCTATTGTTTAAAAATAGAAATATTTACTCAAAACTCGTAAAATATATTAATCAAAATGTTATACACTAGCAAACCCAAGAATAAATTGCACTATCCTTATGTAAAACATTTTTTGAGAAGCGGTTTTAAATTTTATAATTTTATTTTTAAAGAATTAATGTCCTCAATTGTATATATGGACCGATAAAAAAGATCAGTTTTGGGTCTACAAGGTTCAACACTTCATGCTAAAATTTCTACTTCTGGTTAAAATTTTCGACATGTCATCGCATTGCTATTAAATTCCTCATTTATAAATTTTGACCAGTAAAAAATTTAAATATTGACTATTGACTCTAAAATGGAGATAGATCATCGTTGTACAAACATTTATCCTAAGAGTTTTAAGAAAAAACAACAAATTTTTGAGTGACTTATATTTAATTACTCTATGGCATTGGAGAATTATTGCGTTAAAACTCAAGTAGTATATCTTTACAACTTAAGCTCACAAAATTGTATTAATATATTTGCCAATATCTCAGAAAATATTGTATTTATAAAAATATATTCCATATAAAAGGTTTTTTATTTTTATTAGTACTACAATTTTGCAATGATAGTTATTTAGTATCTCAAATAGTTGTGGAGATACGGACGTTTCAGCTTCTGTAAAGTACCCTAAAATTCATTTTCACGGGAAAATGAAACTAGTTAGTTTTTATAATCTTAATCAACGCCTAAATACGAATTTTAATCAATATCGTTAAAGCTGATTTTGAGAACCTCTATTTTTTCTCTTTTCGCCCTTTATAATCTTAATTTTAAATTTAAGCAGACACACAGACAGAAAGCATTAAAAAGACCACTTTGTAGGGTTCGGGGGGTCATGAGACGTCAACATCCATCAATATTTCAGGTTAGGTTTTTTTTTTACGGTCGCAATACTTTACCTTTAGTCTTCGAAAAGTTAAAAAAAATATATATTTGCGTATAGCTTGAAATATATTGGTTTTATAAAATTATTCTTCGGTTAAAATATTTGTATTATAAATAGATCTACATATTTTTATTAAGTAATTTCATTTCTCAAATAGTTTCGGAGATATGATAAAAAATAATAATTTACGCATCAGATCGGAGCCTTTAAAAACATTTTGCCGAAATAATGAGAGAAGCCATTTTGTTTGGAATATTTATAAAAGTTTAGAAATAAATTTTAATCAAAATAGTTAGAGCTGATTTTGAGAAAATCTACTTTTCCTCCTTTTGCCCTTCAGTAAACTACCCTTAATTTTAGGGTTAGATATCCAATTCCAAAAAACCCTCGGATAAACTCTATGAAAACCCTAGATACCAAGTTTTATCCCAATCGATAAAATAGTATAAGCTCTAGTTGGAGGTACAGACAGAGAGAGATACAGCAAGACGTAAATTCAAAAACAACTTTTTCTGATTTAGGGGGTCATGAAACGTCGAAATTTATCAAAATCTCAAGTTCCATTTTATTGACGATCACAAAACTTTCTCTACATGTAATATAGCGAGAAAGTAAAAATAGAAACATATTTTCTAGTCAACATTCACTTACAAGTTACTGTAGCATTTGGCTAAAAGCATAGGAGAGGAGAGTCAGGAAAATATACAACTTCCCCTGTTTCTCCGTCCCTGCGTCTCGGACTACGAGTCGGAGAGAAAAACGACACAACCGAGCATAGCCACGCCACAAGATAGACTAGCCAGCCATCAAGGTTCAAATGGCGCCCACAATAGTGCGCCACACAACCAAAGTCGTTCCAAAGAACTTAAGCTGTGAAGAGAGGTTGTTCTCTTATAATCTATTCTAGAAGGTTCCAGTTGTTTGGAGTGTATAGTAGAAGTTATTGTTGCCACGCGCATTCCCCACCTTGGTGATCCATATGTATCCCCCCCCACCATGTATCCTGTTCTCCAATTTTCTCTGGATTTTCTTGTATATATAGTGCCGGTGTGGCAGGAAATCTTTAGACTAGGAAATTTTTAGGTAGTGGCTCTTTGTTAATTCCACCCTTAGGAAGTGTGTGTGTGTGTGTGTGTGTCAGAACAAATCAAAACTAATTAGTTAGTGTATCTTTTCGGACGTTTATTAATTCGATTGCATGTATTTAGTTTATTGTTCGTATGGATAAATACTGCCTATTCAGGCCTTGGGAAGAGCAGCCAACATCAAAAAGTAAAGATTCTCTTTTACACGAGGATAGCAGCAGGGAGTATTTTTATGAACAGTTTATAAACAATAACTTACTTATTTATCATTTTCTTGCTCAGCGATGGTGAAAATATTAATCTAAAAATAAAATGACCCAAAATGTAAAGCTTTTTATTTATTTTTATTTAGGAAGTCATGAAGCGTCGACATTTATCAAAATCTAAAGTTAGATTTTTTGACGATCACAATACTTTCTCTATCCAAGGGGTCGAGAAAGTAAAAACTCCAAAGATTTTCTAGGGCCGTCCATTTTTTTTAAAGTTAAATTCTTAAGTCTTACGGCATTCAATTTTAAAAATATTTCAGAGGAAGGCCTTTCTAAATAACTAATAGAGGCGTGTGACTACTCTATAATTATATAATATAATTTAAAATGTTATATATGTGTATGTGTGTTTGAATTTAAATCACATTTATGGGGGTGCCAGAGTAAAAAAGGTGTCAAATATTCAAAGGGTTTTGACATAATATGCTAATTAATTGTCTTTCTTTATTCCCTTTTAAGATAGGATTAAAAACACTGGTGTTGATACTGTGAAGGCTTTGGTAAATAGTTAAAGTGTGAGAGGTATAATAAAGTATTAATATCCTTCGACACGAATTTCCTAGTCAACATTGAGATTATTAGACCGCGGTTCGGTGTCAAAGAGATGCCGTTCTTTTGAGTGCGTGTCGATGCAGCACTAGAGTCTTTCTTGCATTCAGACTAATAATATCCTGGACTAATGTTTTCCGCTTACACCGGCGGGGCAGCTTGTCGGCACTCTTTGACTTAGCTTGAAAGGAGGAATAAGAAGCAAATCCTTCATGTAGTTAAAATGTAAATCCGCGTACGGACAGTTCGAGGCGGTGCGCTTCGCACGCCTCGCGACGCATGCTTCGGCTCGAGGCATGTGTCACTATATAGTTTTGATCAGCACATGCTCACTGCGAGCCATTAAACCATCACGCACAACGCACGTCAGTAGACGATATGGCTTCGTCACAGCGAAAGGTGCAGATTGCTACCGCTGCGTACATTGTGCTGCACTCAATTATAAAAGAAAACAAACAAAAGCGACGGCCACGTTGGTGGGTTAAAGAATTATTTCAGGAAAGGTTGGAATATGGGAATATACTCTTAGAAGATATAAGATTTTAGGAAGATGTCACAAATTTTGAACGTATGTCCACCGAGGATTTTGAACATCGATTGTAGTTGATAGATTCTGCAGTATAATAAACGATTACTCTCATAAAGTTGAATTACTTGGCGTAGAGCGTCGTTGTCGTCCATGGTGCGTGTGAAGTGAGGATCGAGGCAACAACACACCCGTCCACACGAGGTGTTACGCTCACAGTGAGGTGCCTTTGAGCACGACTAGTTTACCGACAAGCACACGGCTCGCAACACATGAGCGCCACGCATGCCTCAGGGCGAGCATTTCAGGAGCCCTAATTTTGAAACTTGCGAAAATACTCGCTTGCGAGCTAACTCGCAAATCGCAGGCTGTATTGAAACAGAGCTAATTTTGAAAGTATATTAAATCTCTAATAAATAATAAATTTACATACATTTTTTTGCATCATTTGAACACAGTAAACTTTTTTTAAAAAAGACAAAAGATTGCTTACAGCACAAAATTGTTGTAGTTATTAATTTGGAAAGTTGGTGTTGATGGGAGGACCTGCTTTTAAAGCAGGAATTCGTAAATCAATATTAACATTTACTGGAATGCAAGTTTAGCTGTTGATGGATCTTCATAGCATACGGACGTCTTAGTTTTCAATTGGAAAGTGCGCGTTTGATTTATTTTTGTGCAGTTATGGCGAGAATTTTTCCTCAATTTCTTAGGGTAATTTTTTCTTGTAGATTTAGAGTCATGTTTTAGAAGTTTTATGTCATAATCATATTTTGAAGCTTTTTGGGTCATCATAATCCGGACCCCGTAAATGACTTATCTGAACCTGTGGTCACGTGGTCTAAGGCGTAATCATCGCTGGTGATGGAGGATCGGGTTTTGAATCTCGAATTCGGGCCTACTAATGATGATTATCCAAATGTGATTATCATTGTGGTTTTTCCCATTCCCTCTCCACATTAACATGGATACATTTCTTCTACATTAACCCCCTAAACCCATTCTTACTCCATGGATTAAATTGTTGTGTGACCCTTGTGCTAGGACGGGAATATGTCTTAATTAATCAATAGGGTAAGGATTAAGAGTGTTGGTTGGAAAAAAAGTGTGGATTTTTCTAAAAAGTTTTATATTTTTGCTCCATTTTAAATTATATGCCTCAAATCCTTGCAAACATGTCTGTTTCTATTTGTTCAGTCAAGTTTTCATGGGTAGCACCTTAACGAAAATAGTTTTTTGCAGCCGAAATTGATAATAGCAGACTATATTAATATTGTTATTTTATAAATATTGATAATATCTATCTAAGTTGAAAGCTGTATATATCATATGACCTGATGTATGATCACATTTTTAAAAATTATTTAAAAAATGCATCTTATTACCCGCTATATGCCTATGCACTAATTACGAAAATGTGTTAGGGATGGGTAAGTTAAATTTATATGAAGTGTACCCCGCATTTGCGTGTAGGGAGATTGGAAAACAATTTAGGAATAACCACCCTTAGTGCAACCGACCGGTAATCAAGCTCTGCTGCGAGAATGTTGCCTTACACCATACGGACACCTAAACGGGTTCATTAAATTAGCTCAAGTAAATTTTCTCTCTGTTGGATAAGACCCTTACTAAGTAAATGCGACAATGTTCATACCACAGTGATATAGTGATATATATTTGGGGGCATGTCGAACTTGAGCGATCACGTGACACATACTCGGGTCTAACAGGGCAACACTTAAGGAGTAGTCACATTTCAATGTCACTCTTTAGTTTCCAAGAAACAATTCCGTTATAATTTTCCTCGATATTTACCAGAGCGATTTTCCGATTAGAGCAAGTTATCTGAGAGCCCAACTCTTCCGACACTGACGCAAGAGGTCGGGGCTACTCGCCGAGAGGCTTCACTGGAAATGGTTTTTACTATTTATTTTAATTTGGAGTATTTGACATGCACTATTCTAACCTAACGATCTCTCCAAACGAAAACTTAACTCTTTTTAACCTTTTCGGTGGCCGCGTGGTCTAACGCGTGACTCTCGCAATAGACTGTACAGTAGTCCCATGGCTTCTTTGGTGCTGACTGACAGCTCTGAAAAGATACCAGACCAAATTATGTATCCCTACGCTGAACCATATGATCTACAAAAACATGTGTTTAGAAGCTGTCACTTCTGACAGTCAACATTTAGGTATATACCTAAATATTGACTGTCAGAAGTCAGCTGTTAGCTGTCAGTCAGCACCAAAGAAGCCATGGGGCTACTGTAGACTGCCGATGACTGGGATATCTAGGTTCTAATATCGGTTGGGTGTACTGAGGGTGGTTTTTCCAAAATAGTTTTACACACACTATCCACGCAAATGCGAATACACCTAATCTAAATATAACCTTCCTACCTAAAACCATTTGCGCAAATAGTACATAAGCGTATAACCCGGAAGGGTTGTAAGACGCGACGCTAAAAAAAAAGATCCCCCCGCCCTCACCTTTCCCTCCAGACTGTTAGTTTATCGATATGAAAAGGGAAGCCCCAATTTCACCAATGCATTGTTTCAATCAAGCCGGGAATCAAATCCAAGGCCCTTAATTTAGTAGACAGATGCTCTAACGATCGAGCTAATTTATGCTTTTAACAAACACCAGGATTAATAACGGCTAAATTTAAGAGGCAGCATTAGTGTTGATAGAGGATGGTGAAACGACTCTTCAGTGCCCTTGGCAGAGATTCCTACTAAGGTCATCTTTCACCGAAGAGGTCAAAGTGCGCAGAACGCCGCTCGACCGGGCAGTTCTACCTTTCATTAGAGTTTGTGTAGCTAATGTCTCTTATTTATATTCTGTCAGGCCACATCCTTGATAACCAATATCACCCGCATTGAGGGCCACGCTGTCTGAGGCGTATATCTCGCAACATACTGAATGGCGGGCGACCGACATGCATTATGTGACTGGTAACTGTGGCTCTGTCCGCTGATTATGGTACATTTTACCCAGTCACCTCTCCTCATCCCTCTCCGGTCCTTAGTGATAAACAAACTCATCACCTGCTTCGGTGGCCGTGGGGTATAAGGCGCTACTCTTGCGATAGACTAGACTGCCGAAGATGGAGAGATCGGGTGTACTGAGGGGGGGCTATTCCTAAATGGTTTCCCACTCTACCTACACGCAAATGCGGTTATACTTCCTCTAAATTCAACATCCTTTATCCCCAACCCACTAGCGTAATTGGTAAATAAGCGTCCCCCACCATCCCTCGTCATGCAAATGCGGGTACATTTCCTTTATATTCTACCTTTCTCTATACACACCCCACTATAGTAAGTATACTGGTGGGTCGCACGTGCGTGGAAAGAAAACGGAAAACCCCTTAAGAAAAATGAGGCTCCTCGTCAGCGCTTGGGGTGCCAATCAAGATAATGACGAGCGAACTAGAAATCCCCGGTTGAGAACTTGGAAAACCACCCTCATTGCTCCAACTTAGTATTTAAGCTCTCGGTCTTCAGGCCTAAAGAACCTGTAACCGTAGCGGCTTACTTGTAACAGAACAGAGAAGAACATTTTAATGTGACACGAGCATTCGCGAGTCAGTTCAGTATGACTGACCGAGCAGAGCCGATACGAGCGCACGTGTCGTTTCGCTCTCTCGCGAATCCCATTTATTATCACATTACACGTCAGTACAGGTGACTCGCCGCACGTGCCAAGCGCAGTCATTCAGTCGTCATTAGTGTCTACTGCAGTGGTTCTCAAACTGGGGTACGTGAGTGACTTTCAGGGGATGTCATGAGCAGGACCCCTAATTTTGAAACTTGCGAAAATACTCGCTTGCGATCTAACTCTCAACTCATGAACTCGCAAATCGCTGGCTGTATTGAAACAGAGCTAATTTTGAAAGGTTTACTGTCGTGCGAGTCGTTGTAGTGTTGTTTCGCTTGCGACTGAGTTTTCAATCTGACAACACTGTAAAACCATAAAGTCACAAAGGGTTGAGGCGATGTGATGCCACAACACGCCATTATACAAGATACGTACGTAACTGAAAGTAAACACTAATATTGTATTGAGTGCATAATATACAACGATTTGTTTAGTTTCATTGGGAAACCATCTTCCAGCGTATACATCTAAACTTGTTGTCTCAAAATTTTCTCAAAGTTATATCAGTATAAGTAAAACCATTTTCTCGAGACCTATCCACTTTAGCTCACTTGGTAGTGTGCTTGACCCAAACGTAAGATTCCACGAGTTCAATGCCACCCCATGTAAATTATTTTAAATTTTTGTTTGAATTTAAATCACGTTTTCGTTATTAGAATTTAGTAATATATTTTATATTCGCAACTATTTTTAAAACATAAATATACCCTAACAATTTCTACTATGCGAATAATAATTAGCTTACTTAGCCTTGATTTTGAAATGTGTACAAATTTATGTCATAAACCCCATTAATATAATTTTTAAATAATCACCTACATACAAAATTTCAAAATTAATGTAGGCTTCAAAGTTATATCAGTATAAGTAAAACCATTTTCTCGAGACCTATCCACTTTAGCTCACTTGGTAGTGTGCTTGACCCAAACGTAAAATTCCACGAGTTCAATGCCACCCCATGTAAATTATTTTAAATTTTTGTCTGAATTTAAATCAAGTTTTCGTTATTAGAATTTAGTAATATATTTTATATTCGCAACTATTTTTAAAACATAAATATACCCTAAAAATTTCTACTATGTGAATAATAATTAGCTTAGTTGGCCTTATTTTAAAATGTGTACAAATTTATGTCATAAACCCCCATTAATATAATTTTTAAATAATCACTTACATACAAAATTTCAAAATTAATGTAGGCATAGCGTTTTTAGTTTAATACCTTTTTACATTATTTTTAAGGACTATTATGTTAGTCTACGTAGGCTAAAATACCTTGTTTACTTCTATAAATTATATTTAAAACATATTAAATGCTTACTAATACGATCATTTAAAATTAAAGTTTAAAGTCTATTAAATAAATAAAATAGAATTGCGAGGATTTGAACAAGCGAACTTTAGATCATGAGACGGTCACGTTATCGACTCAACCAAATTGAGAGTTGGGAAATGTTGAAAAAATTAGTTTATATAATTATGTTTTCACCCAAACAAATATTTTATTGAAGGATTGCATAAAGTGTACAAAGCAATCATATTCTTTTCTTCTGTAAATCTATTTTGTACAGTGGTAGGTTTATTTCAACAAAATCACTTTCAGAAAGCTACAGCTGAAGAGGGGGATGGCATCCATTTTGTTATTTTAGTGCCTATTCGACAGACCAGGCTTGTCTTACACGGTGTGAGGCTGGCGAGTAGAACCCGCTCGCTATCCGATCGTGTGACGTCAGTTTTCACAGCGCAGAAGTTTCAAAATTAGGGGTTTGCGAGATTGTGTGCGAGATGAGAGAAATACGCTAGCGACTCGCTACTCGCACGTTTCAAAATTAGAGGCCCTGGTCCGGACAGTGCGAGGCGTGCGAAGCGAGCTGCCTCGCACTGTCCGTACGTGGTTTAAGAACAAATTTCTTTTTCGTCTTAGTATTACTTCATCATTATTAATTATTTATATATTTAACCTTTCAAAGTTCTTGCTTCGGCGATACATTATTAATTTTGCAAGGGGAAATTTATAATGCATGTAGATCTTAGATCGATGTTGAATTTTGTCACGTATGAAAAAAGTCGATTATTATATTGTTATTGATACTTGATTTATTTTTGTGGGTATCGATACTTAATTTACTATTGAAGATGTCGATACTTCTGATCTGATTGTGAGGCGTAAGAAACTTTATAATGAGGGCTAATAATGATATTTTGCAGCCAATTTTTGTTTTGTTGTCTATAAATAAAACAAAACAGGTTTCACTTATAGTTTAAAATTGATTCTTGAAAATATCTATTGGCCTTAATATAATTGTGAAATTTAGTTAGGGTTTTGTGTATAATGGGAGTGTGTATAGAAGATTTAGAAAAAAAATTAGGGAAGTTTGAAAACTCATCCTTGTGAATAATGAAGATAGATTTTGTAATTAATATTTGTGTACGAGGGCCACGTGACTTTAACAGTTTGTTCCGCGCGGAAAGAAATGATTTTATTATTATTGTTCTTTTCTGATGCAGCTGTTTTGATTGTAAAACTGCATATATCTATGAAAAAAAAAATTTACATCAATCATTCTAAATTTTAAATAATACTGTTTATTTGCCAACTCGACTATAATTATTATTTATTAATATCTATATATATTGTTCAAACTTATTGATATTATTATACTTATATATTTAATTATTTTATTTATGAATAAATAACATCAATGCAACTTCAAGTTTTCTTTAATGTTAGGAATAGAGATAGTTCCCTTAGTTCATATGTGTTTTATTATCTTTTTCTTTATGGGTGCATATATACATATATATATAATTTTCTTTGAGGACGACCGTCAACATATCATTCCCGCAACCGGTGTGAGTTGCGTGCTCTGAGTTTCGAATGTTTATACTCAGACATTCATAACAAGAACTCCAGATACTCACTCTTATAGCCCTTTATGATGTTATTCATTTGGACCATTTTATAGATATTGATAGTATATATCAAAAGTGACTGCTGTATATCACATGTCTTGATGTATAACTACGTGGAAATAAATCTACAGTAATAACTTTCCCAGAAGACACATAAGGTTCTTCCTATGAAAATTGGATTTGTATACCTTTTAATTAAAGGAATAAAATATAGGATTTAATAATGATATATTTTCTAATCTTATAATAATATAATTTGATAACTTTAACCATGTTGATTGACTTAAATCCAAAACTTTTTTATTTTCAAATTAACAATTTATTTCTGAAAACTGGTTTACCCACAAGTTGGCTTTGCGTTTTCAGTCTAAGAAATTTCGCTGGAATTCATCTGGTTCATCGTAAGATATTAACTATTAAATCAACCGGGCCCGTGGTGTGGTGATCAATGCATCTAGCTACGGGTCTAGGGGTCCCGGGTTCGATTCCCGGCATGTAGGCTGGACATTTTTTCCCCCGAAAGGGGAATTACTAAAACGGTTGCCAGAGTTATGTTAGATAGGCTTAAGTTAAGTTTAAATGTTTTCACTGGTTCCACGCCTTCATATCACCGAATCGTGACATGGAAAGAGCCTTCACTGAAAGGATGTAAGATTAATATATACGGGCGTCCCCTGGGCAATGATGCTGGCTAGTATTTCTAGCCCAGACACGAAATATTATAACTATCATCTCTTAAATCAATCAATCCATCAATAGTGTGTGTGTACATGCACGTTCTTATATTAAGTGATCCTTGTGTATTTTAGCTCTAGTTTTTATACATTTTGCGTGTGTGTTTATATATTATTTTGTTAAATTTCATTTTGAATTGTATTGTTTAGTTGTAATAAAAGATGGTAGCCTTAACTTCGCCATTAAAGTCTGTTATTATTATTAGTATTAAGACCAGATAAGTTCGATACATGGTCTAAGGCATCACTTCCGAAAAAAGACTGGATTTTTCTTATGATGGAGATATCAAGGTTCGAATACCGAACGTGTGTAATGAGGATGGTATTTCCTTTGAGGTTTCCCACACTTCCTCCACCCAAATGAAGATACATTACTTCAAGATTCACCCTTCCGCATCACCAGCCCAAGTGTAAATATGGGGTGTTCATCTGCTGTGCACACATACAAAAAAAAGTTTTTTTGTTAAAAACTAAATCTAATAATTAAATACATAAAATCTGATATAACAAACGTAAACTTTTCAAATAAGAATGAAAAAGAATGTAAGTGAGTGATAAACGTTTAAGTATACTGTAACTACTTTTAACATATTACTTAAGTGTAGAATATATGCTATAGTATTATTGATGCATTTTAGTAAATTTAAATTAATTAAAAGGCTGATCTGGCGGTCTAGGGGTAAGGTGTCAGACTTCTGTGCTGGCGGCCGGGGTTCAATCCCAGGTCCCGGCACAGATTTATCTGATTATCAAACCCTTCCTTCACCTCTGACAAGACATCTTGTGAATGTGGGGAATACTAGGCCTCCACCGTGGTTCGGATTCCACGTTAAACTGTAGGTCCTCCATTTCATCTCACAATCACCCTACCATTACACATTAGCGTAAGTGCGTATAACCCGAACGGGTAGTAAGACGCGGTGCTAATAATAATAACTAGTAAATATTGATTTAGTTCAGCCGCCCTTATTTATTTCACTTGATTTACCTCTTGCAACTAAAATTGATGACACCCCCACCACATATATTAACTATGCACGTGGTGATTACCTTAATCTCTACAATGACCTGGCCACTGCTGATTGGTCTTGGGTTTATTTTATTACGGATGTTAATTTAGCTGTAGATAATTTTAGCAATTTCTCCAAAGGAAAATCACAACGCATATTCCTCAAATTACTATTCTTAATTCATCCAAATATACGAATGGGATTTCTTCTACTCTTAAATACCATATTATGGAAAAAAACTATTTTCTTAAGTTTAAACAAACAAATGATATTGTATTCTAATTAAATTTTTCTCAATTTCGTAAATTAGTTAGAACTACTTTGATTATAAACAAAGCCAATTGGATAAATTCAATAGAAAATAGTTTTAAATGCAAACCTAAGGAATTTTGGAAATTTGTTAAAATATAATCGTGTGAATAAAGTTTACCCGTCTAACCTAGAATTAATGGCAAGATTATAGAGGATCCTTTATTAATTGCTAATGAGTTTGGGATCTACTTTCATTCTGTTTATAATTCAGCCTTACCTGTCTTACCCTGCCCAATTATTGAAACTAGCGCACCCTTGTTTCCGTGCCACATTACACCCTTGGATGTTGCTAATGCTATAGAAAAAATTGATTTCTTCTATGTATGCTGGGACGGATGGAATTCCAAATTCCAAGGCTGTGACAGCATTTTCAGCTCTTAGTCAGCCTATATCTTTAACATTAGCCTGTCAAATGAAACTTTTCCTCTTACATGTAAACAATCTGTTGTCATGCTTATTTATAAAAAGGGGCAAAAACAAAAGTTTGTAATTATATACCAATTTCTCTCTTAAACGCCTTTCTAAAGAATTCGAGAAAATCATACATGAGTATACTTTCTAACATCTTAAAAATAAACTTTCAGATAATCAACATGGCTTTATAAGAAATAAATCTAATGTATAATAATTTAGTAGAATTTCTTGGGCATGTTGCCCCTTAAGTCTCTGCCCAAGGCCAGGTTGATGCCATTTATTTTGACCAAAGTAAGGCATTTGGCTTATGTCAGCATAGTATTATTCTATATACACTTGGTAATGTTGGCCCTTCTCATTCATATGTAAATTGGTTTAGCAGTTATTTGCATGAAAGATAATTCACTATTAGAATTGATTCACACACCTCAAATACATTTTTAGCCCCCTGTGGCATAACACAGGGTTCTAATTTAGGTCCTCTACTCTTCAATTGTTTATTAAAGACACTGGTAAATATTTGAACTAATCTAGTTATTTACCCTTTGCTGATGATGTAAAATTATTTAAAATTATCTAATCAATTGCAGATTGTATAGATTTACAAAATTATATAAATGGTATTCTACAATGGTATTTTGAAAATGGAATGTATATTAATAAATCTAAGACTAAATCAATATCTTTTATTAGGAAAGCTAATCATTTCTTTTTCACTTGTAAATTGGGAAATGAAAACATAGTTCACACCATTTGTACTAACGATATTGGTGTTCTCCTGGATAACAAACTTTATTTCCACTAACATGATGACCATGAAATTTCCCGGTCATTGAAAATACTTGGACTTATTAAATTTATTACGTCATCATTTAAGAAAGTTGACTGTTTTTTGTGTCTGTACTACGCCCTGGTTAGATCTAAGTTAGAATATGCTACTGTTGGTTGGAATTCCATTACCTTAGCTGACTCTCTTAGGTTGGAAAACGTTCGAAGATAATATGTCGCTGCGTGCTATGATCAATTCTTTACTAACCGGATTTATTATGATTATGACAGTTTTCGAAACCTCTTAGAGCTCCAAACTCTCTTCTCGCGTAGACTTTGTTGTGATGCCCATTTTGTTTTTAATATTTTCAATAGCAAAATTTCTTGCAAATTTGCCCTTGATCATGTAGGTGTTAATAACCCTTCAAGGGTTTCTGGGAATCAAAAATTATTTTTCCACAGTGCCTCTTAAAAGGTGAGCGCTACAGGTCATTGTACCCATAGCACCAATTCTAGATTTGTTGAATTCGTCTTCTATAACTAAAGAAAAGCTAAACTCCCGTATCAATAATTTATCATGTAGAGGTTCTGCCTATAATATTTAAATTTACAATACTATGATTTATTTTTTTGCACATTCTTACTGCTTTTAACCATTCTTTAGCTATTTGTTATTATTGCTATTTTTTATTCTTATTATTAATCACTATTATTTTTCACAATTATTCTTCAGTATGTATAATTATTTACAGTAGCCCCATGGTTTCTTTGGTGCTGACTGACAGCTCACAGCTGACTTCTGACAGTCAACATTTAGGCATATACCTAAATTTTGACCATCAGAAGTGACAGCTGCTAAACACATGTTTTTTGCAGATCATATGGTTCGGTGTAGGGATACATAATTTGGTCTGGTAACTTTTCACTAAATCGTCAACTGTCCGCTGTGAGCTGTCAGTCAGCACCAAAGAAGCCATAGGGCTATTGTAGCTATTGTCTATCTTATTTTCTCGTGTGAATATGTATATTTGTAAGCTACTTGTGTAATTGTTAGTGTTGGCCTGTTATAGGTCTTACAACTGTTGGTAAGCACTTTAATAAAGGAATTTGAAATTATTACATAATACTCTTCATTGGTTTGGCTAGGTTTTGTAGAAAACACTAAAGGTGGCATGGAAAGGATTGCACGTAAGGACACCTATTTGTACAGATTTTTTAAAAAAAATTAAGTAACCAAAACATTCTTGGCCAAAATAAATAAAATCTAGCTCCAGTATATGTATTTAATTTAATTTTCTACAAAAAGTAATTTCAACAATTCTTGAAACCTGCTTCAGTATCCGCATGGTCTAAGCCAAGGAATCACTCTCGTAGTTAACTTGACTGCCTGTGACAGAGATATTGGAGTTCTAATCCCGGTTGGGTGTTCCGAAGGGGTTTTTGCTCAACAATGTTTTACACTTTTCCTTCACGCAAATGTTGGTACACTTCCTCTAAATTCAATCTTCCCAGTCCCTACCCAATTAGCGTAATTAATACAAATGCGTATAACCTGAACAGGTATAGTGACGCGGTGCCAATGAGAAAAAAACAATACTTGAATATTTGACACAAACATATTGATTGGTATATGAACAGAAACTTTGTAAATTAAGAGTAAAGATTTGTTCAAATTATATGGTGCCTATGATAAATATTTAAGAACTTTTTTTTAAATATTAAAACCAGTAGAAATTTAAACTAGACTTGTGTATCTACTGGAATAATATTTTATATATTTTGCCAAAAAAAAAAATTTTTTTTGTTCTAAAAACTGTAAAAAATTGATCTGTATTCGCTTCTATCCCACCTTAATTCACTAGGTAAAAAAATTAAGGTGGGAGTGTAGGGGACGCTAGAAAAGGTCAGTGTTATCGAAGTTTTTATTTAAAAACTTTTTTGTTAAGATAATAAAATTGTAGCATTTGGCTACAAGAAAAAAGAGAACAAGTCAACGATAGCAAATACTCGCCCCATTTCACCATCCTGGCGGCGCTGTACTCCGAACCGAGAGAGACGACAATAATACCGACCGCAATTCCACCGCACAGGATACTGACAAGCTCCGCCTGATAATCAAACCTCGCCCACTAGAGGTCGCCATGTGCTCATGCTATTCCAAAGAACTTGAGAAGAAAATAGATGCCTGTCCCGCAAAGTGCCCAAACATTCCAATTGCTTCGAGAAATGAGTAGAAACTCGTCTTGTCACTCCCATTTCCCTTCCAGTGTATGATACAGTTTGGTCCCCCCCCTCCCCTTCCCCCACGTTTTTCCTTTGTTTCGTGTTCCCTGAGTTTTGCGAATCTTATATAATACCAGCGTAGGAAAGCGTCCGGCACTCTTGGACATTGCTCGGACTAAGTCGGACGAAGCCAAGGCTTCAGCATTATTTAAAAAGTGTAAAGGTAAATTTCTTTTCGGCGTAAATATTTTTAATTGCTATTTTTCAAAACTCCCTTTCGGCAGGTTATTATTTATACTTTCAAATTAGTAACTGTTTTAATCTTATAACCCGCCTCGGTGGCGTAGTTGGCTAACGCGCTTGTCGTGTTGAAGCTCGACTGCGGAGGACGGGGAGATCGAGGTTCGAATCTCGGTCGGGTGAACTGGGGGTGGTTTTTCCTAAATGGTTTTCCACTCTCCCTCCACGCAAATGCGGGTTCACTTCCTCTGATTCAACCTTCCCAAATCCTAATCCATTAGAGTAATTAGTACTTAAAGCGTATAACCCGAACGGGTAGTAAGAAGCGGTGCTAAATATTATTATTATTATTTAATCTTATAAAACATAAATTTTTCACGTTGTATTTAAATGTTCTAATTTATTTATATCAGTCTAGTTTGTAGGGATAAATTTTGTGATATCACTATTGAGCTGATGGATAAAAGAAAAGGATCTAAAATATAAATCTTGAATCTCGCCTTTTTATTATGCTGGTTAGATTTTTCTTGTCTACGTAATGTTTAAGTTAAATGTTCTTATTCATTTTTCTGGCTTACTCTCTTGTATTGTTAATATTGTGATCGATAAATTTAGGGTAATATGATTTAGGTTATTATGGGATATTTTAGATATTTGTGGACGATGCTTATTTTGATTATGTTGAATAATTATGAGTATAGAATGCAGATGTTAGATAATTACATGGTTCGTATTAGGATAATATTGAGTAACTTCGTATGCAAAGTTCAGGCGAAAATAATAAGCTATATGATTCTTTGTTGTATATATTATAAAAAAAATTGTTGTTTAATTGAAAGTAAAGAAAATCTCAACTTAAATCCTTCTAGCTCATTGCAGATTGTGAATTTAACGAAGATCGTTGGAGGTATTATATATTTCCACATAATGCTTTTAACTTTTAACATAAATATATATATTTGTATTTAATTCTGATATTTATAATAAACATATACATGCACTTCTTGCAATTTATTTAATGTTATTGTTAGTGAAAATACCCTTATGTTTAGAAAATATCTCCGTCTACTCCTTCCTTAATTTCAAATAGTATTATATTTATATTTCTGGAGACCGACCGTCATGTTCTTCCCACACCTGGATTGAGTAACGTGCTCCGAGTTTCTTTATGCACCCATCATTCAAAACTTTTACTTATACGGCTTACTCCTATTGCTTTCATTATCATATTAATTTATTTGTTATGAGATTTGGACCCTCTTTTGTAGGATTTTGAGATATTTAGGGTTCAAAATGATGCTTCAATACAAACAATGAGTTTAATTTTCTTCACATGGTAACCTCAGCAATTCTTGAATATCTGTCTAAGGTCTCCTGGAATTTAATGAGCACTTTAATTTAAAAAGTTTCTCATCTAATGCTGATATGCTAGTGACAAATATTGATCAAATGTTGATACAGTGGAACCTGGATAATTATAACTTGAAGGGACCAGGAAAAAAAATTGAACCATCCATAAATTCGAATTAAATAAGTTTCTTAAAAGGAATTACCTTTTCCACTTCCTTTATCACCGCTAATTTTTCGGCCAAGTTAATGATTTATAGAACTTTTGCGTGGACAGTGATTTCACGATGCAAACACTACTGAACATTATGTACTAAACAAAAATAAAACAAAAAACTCGCACGTCACAAGAATATCGTTACGACCGAATCACAAAGAACAGTGCACGTAACCACTCGAGAGGTTCGACCTTGACTAACGGAGTACAGAACTGTACGTGTAAACGAAGACGTATGAGGTGATCGGGGGGGGGGGG
>CABEEJ010000297.1:120758-155758 GCA_901482245.1 Timema douglasi | reverse complement strand
TAACTTCTTATGCGTTATGTTCTGCATGGACAGTCGTTGGACGTGAGACGCATCAGCCTACAAGATTGCTAGAATAGGCTAGAAGCCAATTAAACGTTATCATACACATCAGACGGAAATAATGTTGTGTTCATATTTGAAATTTCTTGATAAACTTGTTTGTTTTTAACGAATTTTATCTGTTTTATCTTGATCAAAGAATACAATTCTTAATTAGATTAAAAATAAAAAGGAACTTAAACATTTGGAATGTTGTTATTGACAAGTGGTTTTACCGTAGTAATCATGACAATAATAAGATCAGAACCAAATAAATATCTAATTTGACTTTCTCGCTAAGCTATACCTATAACTTGTAGCACATGGCAAATTATTAAAATACATATCTACTCTCTCTCCACGTAAACGCGGGTACAATACCTGTAAATATTACTTCTCTAATCCCTAAAACCACTAGCGTAATGACTAATGAGTAAATAAGCGTATAACGCGAAAGGATAAGACGCGGTGTTAAAAAATAAAATCCCTATTTCACAAAAAAACTATTTAAAAAATTATATTTGCTTATAGCTTGGAGCACATTAATCATACACACACACATGCACACATGCACAGATACATACATTCCTAATTATGATATTCCCTTACGGTTACGGAGTAAGCAATAAACTGTGCATATTGATTTAAAAAAACTCCGTACTTAATCCAGCCTCACTTTCTCCAAACTTCCCTATACTTAAATACTCCCTTCGCTTCAGCCAAATCCATACATACTATTTTAATCTTACTTTTAATAATTCTCTTTTTTCACACATTCATCTACAATATTTAACGTCTTACATGGCCTAAACCTGCCTTTTGATCCACACACTCTACCTTCATATATTTGCTTCGTCCCTCGATCCACACTCATCTTCTCAAGATAACCAAACCAACGTAAGACGCTCCTTCCACAGTGACCTATTGGATTCTTTTTCAAAGCGCACTCCTGCAGTACCCATTTATAAAATATTATTTCAAATAAAATGTTATATCTTTTCTTGAAGTGTGTTAGACATATGAACAAAATTGGAAATCTAACCGCTAAAGTAAAATACCCTTAAAATAAATTTCATAAAATAAAGAGATCCGCTAATGTGATTTTAATTTATCTACCCCTTGGAGAGTGAAAATATTGTGATCATCAAAAAAAATATACTTCGAGATTTTAATGGATAGTGACGTTTAATTACCCCCTAAGCCTCGAAAAGCATTTTTTGGCAATATCGTAGGTATGTCTATTACTGGGTCTAGAGCCAAAACCATTTTATTGTTCAGGCTAAAATTTGTTATCTAGGGTTTTCATAAATTTACTCAGAGGGATTATTGGAATAATCTATCCAACCCTAAAATTAAGGGTAGCTTAAGAGCAAAAAATAAAAAATCAATTTTATCAAATCAGCTTTGGCGATTTTGGTTAAAATTGGTATGTCGGTACTGTTTTACCGAATTTAGGTCCGATCAGTAAAATGATTTCGTCTTTAGACCAAGATACAGACGGCATCGTGAAAACCACATTTGCGGCTTCCGGTGGTCATGAAACGTTGACATCCGTCAACATATTACACTTTTTATGATCAGTATACCTTCTCTCTCCGAGGGACCACGAGAAAGTAAAAATGCTAAGACTCTGCCTGATTTGAAATAATGTATTGTTTGAATAATTCTGGTTTCAGTGGCAATGAACTTACTTACTCTATGCCACATGACAAATAGCTCGGAAGTTCATTGATGAACTTGCAAAAGTACGTCACCTTCCCCTATCTTGAGCTAGTTTTATCCAGTCCCCCTCATTACACCTTATCACTATCTTGAGCTAATTCTATCCAGTTCACCTCATTACACCCTACCCCTAACTTGAGCGAGTTCTATCTAGTCCCCCTAATTACACCCTATCACTATCTTGAGCTAGTTCTATCCAGTCCACCTCATTACACCTTACCCCTATCTTGAGCGAGTTCTATCTAGTCCATCTCATTACACCTTACACCTATCTTGAGCGAGTTCTATCTAGTCCATCTCATTACATCCTATCTCTATCTTGAGCTAGTTCTATCCAGTCCACCTCATTACACCTTCCCCTATCTTGAGCTAGTTCTATCCAGTCCACCTCATTGCACCCCAACCCTATCTTGAGCTAGTTCTATCCAGTCCACCTCATTACACCCAACCCTATATTGAGCTAGTTCTATCCAGTCCACCTCATTACACCCGATATAAGGGAAAAACTCAGTACACCCAAATGTGATTCGAACCCCACTACCCCATTACCAAAATTTCAATCTATGGTGAGAGTAGCGTTTTAAGACTTCGACCAGGAGTCAGCAACATTTTAGTGGTGTTGTGCTGAAGTAATATTGCAAAGTCGCTCAGCGTGCCAACTAAACTAAGCCAAACCAAATCGTTTATCTTTTTATACTAGTTAGTATTATAACTATTAAGTCCAATTTAGGTTGGTCTTGTAATATGTAAATGTAACAATATGTTTCTAAATCGAATGCATTATAAAAACTACTTTTTCTTGAATATTTCATATTATAATATAAATCAGAAAACGTAAATACAAAAGTTAAGCACTGAAGACATTATTCTGAAATTTTGAAACAAAACAATTGAACCGGTGAAACATAAAACACGTTATTAAAATTTTTACTCATATCAATGGTTTTAGTAAAAAATTAAAGGTTTTATATTATTTTTATTCAAATGGCTGAGCGTGCCACTCTCGGTATGTGTAACGTAGGTTGCCGACCCCTGACTTAGACCATGCTACCTCTGATGTGGGTAGGAGGGTAGTGACTGCGGCTACTATAACTACCCTATAAAAACAGCTTCCGTCATTTTTATTCCCACTAAAGCCGGGCGAGGGAAATAGCCGTGTCGAGAGAACTCGGGACTCGAGACCACTTGAACCGAGTTGACTTATTCGAGTATATTCTCACAATGTCAATGCACCTGAAGGCCACCATCCGCTCGAAGGGGAAAAGACTCCTACTGTGGTGTTTAAAATGGGAGGGTTCTTTTATATGCCAAAATCGACTTGGGACCGACGAACTTCCCTTTTGAAGGGAATTGCGCCGCGGATTGTGATCGCTCAGGAAAAAAATCCGTCAACCTTAGATGAGTTTGAAACCACAAACATCGGATCTTGAAGTCAGAACTTTAACCCGATATTAACGAGGTCAACTTTAGTTTAGTTAATATGTGTTAGATAATCCTCCAAAATAATACAACTCGAATAGTTATTCATAAAATTCTACATAATAATATCACACAAATGGTGTTCATATATTTTAAAGAGAATTGAAAATAACTTTGTATCTAGTTTATAATGTTGAATTAAATTTTGCATATTAATTTACAGAATGGATATTAATTTGCGATTGGCTTTAAATACACGACCGATAATTAGTAGGCCTACATTTATGGGTGTGTGTGTGTGTGTGTGTGTGTGTGTGCTTCAGTTCAAATTTATATGTGAACACTTAGAACCTCCCTATATTTAAATCACCGCCCGTATTTGTTTATATGAGAAGAACTACAAGTAAATATATCGCAATAAAATGTCTACTACCTAATGTCACATCTTCATTATTTAGAGCAATATTTGTAAGCTATATATTTCTACTCAAAACGTTTTAAAGTAGAGTGACATTTCAATTCACACCACGCCATTACACATCACGAGTACTGTTTGTATTCATAAATTAATATATACATGGATTAATATTTGTAAATCATTACGAAACAACGGATCACGGATTGTATGAATTATTGGAGGTAAACGTGTATATGTTTCACATGTGTGAAATATGTGTACACTGGTGTACGTGAACACACACTTTCCCGATTCCCCACAATAATCACGCAGACAAACATAACAAATTCATGAAAATTCCAAATTAAAAAAAAATAGTTTTCGATAGCACATACGAGTAGTCCTATAAACTAAACTTAATTATTCACCCTATACTCCAAGACTATTTAGTAATCTGTTCACAATATATCGTTAGGTCTAGTTTTGTTTAACTATATTCTATTTTTATTTGTTTTATTCAAGCTTACTAAATAGATGCACATCCCCAAATACGTGACGCCATTCGCCATTGTCATATTATATTAAATGTATTTTTTTTTTGCCGTGTGGTTTCCTCTCTCTTTTTTTACCTTCGTATCTAACATCCTCCACAGGCTATATGCATGTATGTTAAATACTCTAATTAAATTGGTATGAGAAAGGAAGTATTTTAGAGGTAATATATCAACATTAGCGTAGAAAGATCATGGGAAACCATATAAGAAAAACAACTCTTGGTAAACCCAACCGGGATTCGAACCCCGCTCTCCAAGTCATCAGAGGGCCAGTCTAACACGAGAGTGAAACCTTAGAGTTTAGACTATTCGGTAACTGAAGCAGGTTACATGTGTGTGTGGTTGTTTTTTTTTAACTTCACTACTGGCATAGGAATGAGGAAGGTAAAATTATACGAGCAATTTCGTGGAGGAAGAATACACAATTTAGGCAAAATAGAACTCGTCAGTACATTAAGCCAGGATTTAAACCCTGACATCCCCACCAGCGGAAAGCCAGATTATATGAACGGGAAATAGAATTATTATTTGCATACCCACTGATACGGATTTGGTGAAAAGCAGACCTGAGCCATTTTTATTTATTTTGGGGAAGGGCGGGGGAAGAGGGGCTGAAGAGTCACATTGGGAATTTAAATATAAGAATGATCCACTTCATAAAATACTATTTTTAGATGGGCGTAATTTGGTATAAAATGAAAAAATATATCTACAATATAATAAAAGGTAGAATACTATAACATAAACTCTCTCATTTTGTGCATTAAAACTTCAAAGAAAATTTTCGAAAATATTTTTTCAGTAAACTACACTTAAATTTTCCTCATAAAAACAAACACACCATCTTTTTATTCACAATACACACACTCTCTCTCTCTCTCTCTCTCTCTCTCTCTCTAACTACATACATTTTAAACAGAATTATTTAATCTTTTGACAAATTTTAAAAAATATGCTATTTGTCAACTGCCTTAAAATTATTTATAGTTAAGAAAAATAAAAAAGATGTCCTTATTTATAATGAAAAACTATTCCCAAATACCCGTTTTGGATATTTAAGGAAGTTAGGAAAAATTTCTAATTTTTCGTATGTAAACCACCCTTAAATTAATTTGTTAGGAAAAATAAAGATACGTATTATTGCTCATGTATAATAGTCTTCTGATAACAATTTTTAACAGAATAGTTAAAAGTTTAAAATAAAATATATTCATCAATAAGCTATTATAAAATGATGTTTTTAGAATAATGAATATATATAATTATTTATAATATAAACTACCCCTAAACAAATTTTCCTCCTTAAAAAAAACATAAGAGTTTTATATGACAAGTACACCCTAGATGTACATTATAAACCAAATTGTTAAAGCTATTTTTAAAATATTTCAAATTTGTAAAATTATTCATCAGTAAACTACCCTTTAATGAATTTTTACCCATAAATGAAGTATACAATGTTATTTGGGAGGTCAAACACTCCCTACATTTCCATTTTATATCAAAATCATTAAAACCGTTTTGAAAAACTTGGAATTAAAAACATCATTTATCTGTAAACTACCTTCAATTTGAAGACTAGTAACAAAATTTGAAAAAAATGTCCAGAGGTATTTCCCTATAACATCTAGATATCATCTGTGAATGGAATCCACCAAACCGTTTCAGATATGTGGCCAGGAATACAGACAGATATAATGGCAAAATCCACTTTCTTGGTAGTTCAGACACATAAAACGTAAATATGCTTCTTAATCTCAAATTCAAAGATTTTCACGATTACAATATGATACAATAAATAAATAAGTAAATAATAAAATTATTCTCTTTCAAGACAGATCTTAATGAGATTAATACATTTTGTAGGTATCTATAGTAATTTCTTTAGTTAATGCCAAATGTAAATTGAAGCTGAGATTCTTAGAATTGTTTGCAAATGTTCATCGGATGTATTAAATATATTATTATGTGTGTACTTTCATAAGAATATATATATATATATATATATATATTTAATCCTAGTATTTTTTTAGCACAATTTGTTGTTGATATGTAAATAGTTATAGCTTGCGAGATGCATAAAAAAATACGTTATAAGCCACTTGAGGTCCACGGGCCGTCTTTAACCCAGAATTGATGAAAAGGGTTTCTACCACATTTTAAATTAAAATAGTTTCCGGCGGTCACAGCATCCTTTCTGCCTTTACCGCCGAGGTAATTTCTCAAAAAGTACTCGAAACCTCCTAGAGCTTATAGTTAACTCATTGTGATAATGACTTCAGCACTAAATATAATCAAAACTCAAAAGCCAGAGAAATGTTCGCTTTACTCTTCTAGGAAAAGACAGAGATACTCGCATACACATTTCAATATGGCTGCCAACATCGCGCGCGTTGGTCAAAGGACTTGCGGCCCTCTTGGGAGACACTTGGCATTACTCGTCTGTTAATTAGTTAATTAATTAGACTAGATATGTATATTCCCCGACGGTACAGACATTGAAGCTCGTCAGTCAAACAGTCGTATTGTGGTACACACAGCTCCGGAACTAATTTCATGGTATCGCGACGAAACGTTTTGGTTCTTTCTATCTTTGCGATCGATCCCTTTAAAACAATTTAATTAAAACAGCTTTTATTTAATTTACATTATGGCCTAACTAAAATAAAACTTCACGTTTGTAAGAAACTTATTGTCTTTATTTGTAGCTAGAGTGACCTGGCGGTCTAGGGGTAAGGTGTCTGACTTCTGTGTTGGGGGTGCGGGGTTCAACCATCGGTCCTGGCACAGATTTATCTGATTGCCAAACCCTTCCTTCACCTCTGACAAGACGTGTATTAATCACAACTTGTGAATGTGTGGAATTCCTCCACCGTGGTTCGGATCCCCCAATAAACTGTAGTTCCTCAATTTCATCTCACAATCACCCTACCATTACACATTAGTGTATAACCCGAACGGTTAGTAATAAGTGGTGATGACGATGATGATGATAATTATAATAATAATAATAATAATTGTAGCTTAACCTTCCTCCTCTCCATCCACTAAACAAGAAAATAAAAACCGGCAAACTTATCTCGTGGCAATTCTACATGGTTGCCACCTTTCAACGTGTTTCAAAATTGCGGTTTTAACTCACACACACGCACACACGCACACACGCACAAAGTAATTGAAGAACGGAGACCGCAGAAGGGCACTCAGAAATGTCTTAATGGAATTACTCTAACGAGTAGGGAACGCGGAGCTCTTAAGACGGATAGCGCGAGAAACACACGCCTTCCAGTGGAAAAAACGACCAAATCCTTTGGATGGTTTATTCAAAGCTTAGGAAATACGCGTCCTGTAATACTTTACTTCTATACCAATATTTTTAAGTAATCTTATAAATGGTTTGAATTTTAAAAAACTGATTCAATAAAAAAAGAAATTGAAACTTTTATCAGTGATTCCCTAACTATGAGTCCCTTGGTTTGATTACCGTTTAGTTACATATAAAGAGTTAAATAAATTTTTCAGCACCGCGTTTTACTACTCGTTTGGTTTATATGCTTGTGTACTAACGGTTTTTGGGATTAGGAAGATTGTATTTAGAAAAAAAGTGTACCAACATTTGAGTGGAAATATGTTGGAAAAACCACCCTTAGTACACCCGACCTAGATTCGCAAACCAAATCGCCCCACCATCAACAAGCCAGTCTAGTAAGAGAGTGACGCCTTAGACCATGCGTCCACCGAAGCAGGTCGTATTAGTTAATTTAGACAATTTGCTTAGGTCCAGGAAGGTTGAATTCAGTGAAAGTGTACAAGCATTTGCGTGGAAGAAGAATGTAAAGACTTTTAGGAAAACCAACCTTAAGCTACCCGACCAGGATTCAAAGCCCGATATACCCATCATTGACAATCCAGTCTGTTGCGAGAGATACGCCTTGGACCGTTCGACCACCGAAGCGTGTGGAATTATCTGTAGTGAAGCCATTAAATAAGGGAGCTCACCTAAGACACTTAATCGAGTGTCTAATTTGATTAAAATATGTTTTAATGTCATTAATATGTAATCTGATTTAATTAAATGCAACCCACACAGGTGGTCACGCAGGCAAAGGCATCAGTACTGGTGTGGCGGAGTTCTTGGATTTAAAACTCGGCTGGGTAGATCGAGGTGAGTTATCTTACTTGGGTTCTCTATTCCCCTCCTCTCAAGTGCGAGTACACCTCTTATGAATTCTATCAACGTCATTATAATATTATGCTTCAATTGTGTGGATATGCGGATAGCTCGGGCGGATGTTAGGGACATTCGACCATCAAAACTTATCTTGTAATTTTAACAAATGTATAATATTAATAATATTAATATTAATATTTAATTTTGTACACCTTGTATAGATATCTACAGTATCCCCATGGATTCTTTGGTCCTGGCTGACAGCTCTCAGCTGAATCTCTGACAGTCAACATTTAGGTATATACCTAAATTTTGACTGTCAAAAGTGACAGCTGCTAAACACATGTTTTTGCAGATCATATGGTTTGGCGTAGGGATACATAATTTGGTCTGGTAACTTTTCAAAGCTGTCAGTCAGCACCAAAGAAGCCACGGGGTTACTCTAGTTATACTAAATTTTAGCCCAATATATTAGTTACTTTATCTTAAAAATTGTACGCGAAAAGAATAAAATAGCATTTTTGACCACTTATGAATCGTGAACTATAATGATTTGAAATTGCGTAAAAAAGTTTTTACTGTCAAATGACATTAAAACGCAGCACACACAAAATATGTACACATAAGAATATATATGAACAAAAATATCTGCACACATTTCAGCTATTTTAAGGGAATACATTTTATTCTTGTTACATTATATATATTATCTTTTTATCAAAAGGTAGTGCATATGCCTAATGAGTTAAAAGCCCCAGATTCAATTCCCAGCTTGACCGAAAAATTTATGTTACGTGGAATTGGGGTGTGGATAGATTGACGTCCTGAAAACTGGGTGTTTTGTCGATATTAGAATTAATGTATATTGTGAGTAGTTTCGCAAGTGAACTTTATTTAGTCCTAAACATAGTACATTATAAAAACAAGGTTTAAAGGGTACTTATTTTATTAAATATTTTTGACACTAGATAATTTCAGAGACATTCTAACACAATTTTATTTAAAAATAAAATAAAATGTTATTGAAATTAATCATATAGCCAACGTATTCTCTATTTACTGATTATAATACGTTCTCGACTAAATATTTTGATGAGAAAGTAAATAAAATGAAAATCAGTTATAGTTTGCGATAAGCAAAGGATGTTTGGAAATATATCATAAAAACAATACAGTTTAATCCTAAGCTTAGAAGGTTCATCTCGAGAAGATGAGAGTGGATCAAGTGACGAAGCAAATATATGAAGGTAGAGTATTCAGATCAAGAGGAAGGGGCAGGCCATATAATACGTGGCTAAATGCTGTAGATGAGTGTGTGAAAAAAAGAAGCATTAAACGTTTTAAAATTAAAAGAGCATGTATAACTCTGTGAATATATATATAGTTGAAGCGAAGGGAGTACGCAAGGATAGAGAATTGTGGATAGAGCTAGTGAGGATGGATTAAATTACGGAATTGGTTTTTTTTTAGCTAAATGTACGGTTCCTTGCGTACCCCGTAAGGGAACGGCGCACGCATGTACGCACGCACGCACGCACGCACGCACGTACGTATGTATGTATGTATATCTATGTATGTATATATGTATCTATCTATCTATGTATCTATCTATGTATGTATCTATGTATTTATGTCCATATGTATGTTTATTATGCTTCTAAATACCCACTTTAGTTACATTTAAAACATATGAACAAGTTTGGTTATCACTTTTTTTTTGTATCTGTGAAAAAAAAAATTAAGGCTAGTCCTTATATTAAATTTAATTATAGTTTTCGTAAATATTTATGTGTATTTTGAAAATGTGGTGATAAGAGAGCAAAGAAATATTCCATTACGTGTTTTTATCAGTGTTGATATTTTGACGCACCCCAAACAATTCACTCGAGAAACCAGTAATCGGTATAAGTATTCCCTTTCCAACATCTGTCCAAATTATATTCCAATATTGAAACGCAATCCCGTGGGAATTTCTCCCCGGTCGGTGTTTCGCGAACCTGCGTGTGGCAGCCGCTCCCCGTCTTTAACCGAAACACAGACAGATAAGCGGGGATTAATGTATTCATCCGCGTGCTTTCATCGGTAGAAGTGTCACCCGCACCTAAGATTTACGACACGGGGAGGATTCCACACCGATTTGTCAACTGGGAAGCCCCTTTTGGAACTCGACGCTGACACATGGCTGTGGTTCTTGGCTATGTCATTATTGTTTGATGGTGACAGTTGTATTACATAACCCCAATAAAACGTTTACAGAACTGTGAGTAGCTGATGAACGCTAATACTACTGGGGTATTACGTTTAGATTATACAGCACTATTATTATCATCCTTACAATTAGAACAGCGTCTTACTAACTATTCGGGTTGTGCGCACTTACACTAATGTGTAATGTTAAGGTGATTGTGAGATGAAATGGAGGACCTACAGCTTAACGTAGGATCCGAACCACGGTTGAGGCCTGGCATTCCCCACATTCACAAGATGTCTTGTCAGAGGTGAAGGAAGGGTTTGGTAATCAGATAAATCTGTGCCGGGACCGAGGATTGAACCCCGGCCGCCAGCATAGAAGTCTGACACCTTACCCCTAGACCACCAGGTCAACCTAAAGTACTGTTAAAAGTTAGTTTTGTTTTGAGTTTGTTAGTTAATTTAATATTTATTTACTATAAAATAAACGATAAAAAAAACAATTTTGTGAAAATAATACATTTAAAAAATAAACTAATTCAAATTACAGTAATTAACCATTTGGTTGTACCTCTAATAACTTTTTGTTTTTATAAATATAATCACATCTCGTTAATTTATAATTTGCGTTGAGTAAATAACGATTGAAAAACTGGATGTAATTATCTATGGAATAATTTATATTTGAACATGTTTTATAAAGAACACATTTATTTTAAATTAATCCATACATCTAAAATTAAGAAGTTTTTTTTGTGATGTCATCTGTTTGTGTGTCGGTCTCAGCCTAAATCCAAAACAATTTTACCGATCGAGATAAAACTTGGTATCCTTTCTAACGAGTTCTCCCGAGGGAATTTTTTTAGAATTAGATGTCTAACCCTAAAATTAAAGGAAGATTACTGAAGGTAAAAAAAAAAAGAGGAAAAATCGTTTCTCTCCAAATCCTCTATAACGATTTTGATTAAATTTTGTATCCAGGTATTGTAGAATATTACAAACAAAATAGCTCCTATCATTTTTGCGGAAAAATGACAGTTTTTTTTATACATATACAGATATCTCCAATTTTGATCGTATCCAAACAATCCTTTGAGATACAAAATAACTTATCATCAAAGAGATGCAGTACTATTAAAAATATATACAAACTTTTATTTGAAATATACTGTTATGAAAAAATACTTTCCAACCTATAAGCATATTTATTAACTTCTGTATTTAATTGAGGTCTTAGAAATGTGAAATTGATTATTATGCACTTTGTTGGACAAAGATGTTCCTCTTTTCTCAATGTTTCTGTAACGGTGTATATAATTTCGTTAATGTCTTCATTTTTAGGTAAAGATGCGAGAAATACTGGGGTGCACTGCACCATTTATTTTAATATTTCTAGGAAGTAAAAATATGAAATAAAGCAGAAAACACTAAACCAGCTCCAATAAGTAAAAATAAATCTCTTAAGACACGACATAAAACTTTGTTGAAGTCGTAAAAGAAAAGAAAATACAAAAAACAACCTAAAATTTCGCCATGAAATGTCAAAAATGATAAAGGATGATAAATTGGACTAAAATGTGTGTGTATGTGTATATATATATATCATACACGAACGATACGAGATCTGAAATTTAATCTCATATCTGGAACTAAATCTGGTCAGATTAAAAATTCAATAGGCCTAATTATTTTTTAGGCCAGCTACGTTTATGCTGTGTGTATGCTTTTTTGTTTTAATTATAACGTTAATTATTATTCTATATATAGTGAGTATCACAAACCGATGCGTGAGGGTTGTCCAGAGGTTCAGTCCTGACTCTATAATCAATTTCATTAAAGAGAAAAATGTGAGAGCCTGAACGCGGGAATCAAACCTGTGACGTTTGGCTTTGCGCGTCAATACTCTACCACTGAGCCATCAGTCCAGTTTCATAGCCAGACGTAGTAACCCTCAAGTGCGGCGCTTTAGTAAATACAGGATGGCACCTACTTAGATCAGAATGGAATGGGACAGTTTCATTGTCAGTCCTAATCTCGGCCTCAACCGCGGTGCTATACTAAATAAAAGACGAAACCAACTCATACCAGAATGCATGGGCCAATTAAATATGCTATACTGGCCCAATATATTCTAGTTTAGGTGGGTGTCATCTTGTATTCAGTATAGCAGTACAGTTGAGGCCTATTTAACCTGGATATGAAGCTGGCTCATCCAAGTTCGGCTCGTACCAAGTGCTACACTACACTGGATGACATCGCCGAGGGAACATTGTTGTCATCCTTTCGATTCTGTGTGGTTAATCTCTCCTCAAATATAAGATAAGTTTGGCAACGGTGGTTAGTAAAGCCTGCCAGTAGCTCCTTGTCACCCCGGAATACCACCTTCAGACATAACTGAGAGCGAGGAGATTTGGCAATAGCTGTGAAAACTACCTTGTCTCTTTTTCACGAATTCATTCCTTTGGGCATGTCCTTAGTCCACACAATCCTTATCGAGCGAGCCATCGTGTTGATAGTGTACCATTTCCTCACCAGTCCCGAACCGACAAAACCATCGTGCGCGCGTCGCAAAAGTTACACGACGCTCTTGAACGCGTATACAAATGATTTTCCCGGTTACTTTGAATGAGCATAGAAAGGTTGAGACTTTTTTTTTTTTTTTTTTTTTATTTTTTGGGTTGAATTTTAATGTTTTGTTTTTTTNTTTTTTTTTTTTTTTTTTTTACTTCTGTGCGTGAATTGTAATGGTCTTGATTTATTAGCGGCAGTTTTACACACAAACTCTCCAAGGTCGTGCGAAAGGGTGAATTAAATCCGATAAATTGTTTGACGCTATGTTTGCTCACAGTCGGATTGCAAAGAATGACCTAAATAAAGAATAAGTTATTTTTGAAGAATTATGCCAAATTTAAAGTTGAAAAGATTAACTTTTATTTTAATACTGCATAGACTAAAGTATTCAATTGCATATAAATAATGCATACTAATACCTAAGTAACACATACAAATATATCGTAATGTGCTCACATTTTATTATAAATTACAATTAGTATATCTTCAAAGTTTTAGGCAAATGTCATATTATATTTGTATGTACATATATGCACATAAATAAATTATATCGAATTTACACTTAATAAGGTTAGTTTTAGAGTTTCAGGTAAATGCAATATTATATATGTATTATTATTATTATCACCGCGTCTTACTACCCGTTCGGGTTGTAGCACTTACGCCAATATGTAATGGTAGGGTGATTGTGATATGAGCTGGAGGACCTACAGTTTAACGTGGAATTCGAACCACGGTGGAGGCCTGACATTCCACACAATCACAAGTTGTAATTAATACAAGTCTTGTCAGAGATGAAGGAAGGGTTTGGTAATCAGATAAATCTGTGCCGGGACCAAGGATTGAGCCCCGGACCCCCAGAACAGAAGTCCGACACCTTACCCCTAGACCACCAGGTCACCCAAATATAAGTATCTAAATATATTATATATAACGTTTACCTAAAGTACTGAAAATAGCATAATTAAGTGTAATTTTTAATAATTAAGGGCACATTAGAATTATGTATCTAATTAGTTAAAATAATTAATTGTAATAGTTTTTTTATGAGAGAACATATTCCCCTAATTCTATATTTAAAGTAAACTACTGTCATTGAATCTATCATGAAAATTGGGTAAATCAATTAATTAACCTTTGTTCTATTTATCTCATCAGTCGTAGGCGTATGCAGTGTAGGTTTACAGGTAGAATAAAGAAAGGTCTTGCACAATCGTTAGACTTACCAATTAACCGCTATTTAACTCAAGGTGAACAGGAAACTAAAAGGCCAATTTTAAGAAAACAAACAACAAATAGTGTGTTTTTTTTAAATACAAAAAGCTTTATCATGAAAAGAATTTACCCACAATACATCCTGTTAGTTCGTTATCTCGTACCTAAATTTGAATGCATTTAAGTCTGACGTCAATAGATACGCAATCTATAACAAACAAGTCTTACCCAAGCAAAAATGGTCTAAGTCAACTTTATTGCTGTATAAGTTACAGCGTTTATAGTAGAGTCCAGCGTTAAGTTCAAACATTTCGGGATTTTCATGAAAATCTAGAGCTCACAACTGTTGTTTTATATTGAACTGAACCATATTTGTCTGTATGACATCCAGAACGCCATACAGTCAGTCACCAGTTAACATAAATTATATGCAGATCACGGCGAGTCGAGTTTCCTAGAATTCTTGTGAGTGTGTTCAGTGCTGCGCAGATGGCTGCGCACGGTTCTAGACTAGATTGGAGGTTCTGGCTTCGAGCTCGCCGGCCACTCTCGCCGTCTTGGTGTTGTCTAAAACCTTGTTCCCACGACATGTTGTATGGCAAGTCGCGAAAGGCTCGTGGTTCGTAGATTCGCGAGCGTAACCGTTCCCACGACGCGTGGTTTGCTCTCTACTCGTGTCTGTGGATGTGGCACGTTCCCCGAGCCACCATTGGCTTGTCATCCGACGAACCACAGGCCTCTGATGTTTCAAGCATTTACCGACAATTCCACGGGAACTACCGAGCCAACGCGGATATATCGGTCCCACGGCCTGTGATAATACAATAGACGAGCAGAATCCGTCTAAACACGCGCCGTGGGAACGGGCCTTTAGAGCACCTCAGCTCGAACCCTGGTCAGGGCAGTGGCGATGTGTTTAATTGCGCACAAGCACGGGCACAGAAATGTGCATAGTATTTTTTTTTTTACGAATGGTGAACTCTTTAAGAGTATGAACTACTTGCTTCTTGAAGGGATTCTCGACCCCGTTATGTTTATGTTGTGGCGTTCGTCGGTTAATATATTTAACTACGCACACGCGCGAGCATGGAGAAGAGGTTTCCGTTTAACGTTTAATTGTGTACCTGGATCAACCGTGGGTTTGTGTTAAAGCCCTGAGTAAATATTTAACCTCTGTGCAAACCTCCTGAATAACGCTTTGTTTTGTCGCGCCCCCAAGTCTGGGTCGCGGTCCCCTATTAACGGTACTGGTGTCAACGGGTGCAGACACGAGTTGTCCCCACGAGTGGTAAAAAGGGTCCACGAGAGGTGTAGGCATAACGGTTTGGATATTGTATATTTGCAAACTTTAGTATGATAACCCACAAATAAATGCTTTTATATAAAAGAAAGTTTTATAAAACTCAAGTAAATTGATGGACTAGACAATTTTTGTTTTTTGAAAATTGCGTCTTCCCTCGTGAATATTTTAAAAATTTGAAATTTTTGAACACACCCTCGGTGTATGAGCATTTATTTTTGAAAAATATGATGAAAATCTGTTGAGAATAACTCTGGTATGCATTGTCTAAGGCAGCATTTTTAGTGTGCCACGATGGGTTAAGCAGGCATACCGAGAGAATTTAGGGAAGACCAAAAAGAAGCAAGAAAAAAATGTTATAAATAAACATTTTTAATCCATGGTAAACATTATTTTTAAAACTAACACAATAATTATTAGAACTTTAGCTACTGAACTTTTAAACAAAATAATATTACTCTTGTTTTTTTAAGATAAAATAACCTATCAAAAAAAGTATGGTGTGCCTTGATAATCTTAGCACCTTTTTCACTGTGCCTTGGTATGAAAAAAGATTAAAATTACTGGTTTAATGAATAAAATCAGGTTTTAAATATATAAATAGATAACCATTATATCATTCTAATCATCATGTCTTGCTCAACCATTTGACACACTCATTTTTATCTTAAAATGTTTATCGGGGAAAATAATGGAACAATTGAATTTTCCTTTAGCTCCACAACAGTGATCAAACTGTCTAAGGCGTCAAGATCGCAACGTAATGATTTGATAGGGAAGAGTAGGTCGAAAATTAAATCTCGCCTAACTTCACTGTCTTTTTTTACCTAATATTATTTAGCTCCGTGGTTTACCCATCCTCTTCAGGCTAATGCGAGTGCATTTCCTTAAATTTTATCTTCCCATTCTTGATCCAAAGACTAAAGATATAATAACAACGCGTTTTCTCCCATCGCATTCTAATACCCGTCCGGGAGATACACGTGTAGTTACACCAAAAGGGCAGTTATAAGGATGGTAGTTATTGGAGAAAATATACCCTAATTCAAGAGGAGGTAGAGTGAGGAAACGATCTAGGAGCAAAAACTGCCAAACGCTCGTCCGGGATTCGAACCTCGACCACCCCATCACTGGTAAACCAGACTAAATGAACCTAGCGTTTATTAGGCGTGCGTGCCCACCTATGCGGGGAAGAAGTTAAATGCACTGATATTAACAATAGTCTCCATTTCAAATTTTTCATTTATTTTAATGTTCAACCCTTTAGCTAAGTCAGTTGCGTGTCCCAATACTGACGTAAGTGTTACGGGTTTGATTCCCAGCACGGTCTAAAAATATATAATTGGTGATAAGTGGGTTTCTTCTTTAATTAACTGCCAGGTGGATGGATGTTGTGTCTGTTCTACATTTGAGTTAGTTTATATGACGTGTTGAAACTATATTTACTAACATACGGCATCCACTCGGTCAGTGTAGCTTGTTCGCGGGTGAGCTCGGTCAGTGTAGCTTGTTCGCGGGTGAGCCCGGTCAGTATAGCTTGTTCGCGGGTGAGCCCGGTCAGTGTGGCTTGTTCGTGGGTGAGCTCGGTCAGTGTAGCTTGTTCGCGGGTGAGCTCGGTCAGTGTGGCTTGTTCGTGGGTGAGCTCGGTCAGTGTAGCTTGTTCGCGGGTGAGCTCGGTCAGTGTAGCTTGTTCGCGGGTGAGTTTGGTCATTGCAGCTTGTTTGCGGGTGATCTCGGTCAGTGTAACTTGTTTGCGGGTGAGCTCGGTCAGTGTAGCTTGTACACGGATGAGCCCGGTCAGTGTGGCTTGTTCGCAGGTGATCTCGGTCAGTGCAGCTTGTTCGCAGATGATCTCGGTCAGTGTAGCTTGTTCGCAGATGATCTCGGTCAGTGTAGCTTGTTCGCGGGTGAGCTCGGTCAGTGTAGCTTGTTTGCGGGTGAGTTTGGTCATTGCAGCTTGTTTGCGGGTGATCTCGGTCAGTGTAACTTGTTTGTGGGTGAGCTCGGTCATTGTAGCTTGTACGCGGGTGAGCTCGGTCAGTGTAGCTTGTACGCGGGTGAGCTCGGTCAGTGTAGCTTGTACGCGGGTGAGCTTGGTCAGTGTAGCTTGTACACGGGTGAGCTTGGTCAGTTTAGCTTGTTCGAGAGCTGCCACTATGGAGATTTTATAATACGTGTGTTGATATAATCATTCGGTTCAAAAAAAAAGGCAAGTCAAATAACTCTAATAAATGACAAACAAAATAAAGTGCCGACCAAGAGTCATAGCAGGCCAGCACTGAAGCAATTAAAACTTATATACTAATAATAAGTGGTAAATATTTTCCTCCACATGTTTTTGTGTTGCCTGGATGAAAAGAACTCGCTTGGTTTCATCTCAATGTGTAACGTAAACACATGTGTGGGAGCGAGTTTATGATTCTCTCGTCCTTTTATTCGTATATATATATATATAGTTGTATGTCACGGCTAACATACGATACCAACGCCCTACATGAGCTGAGGTCCGACGTAAATCTCCATCCATTCAATCCGCTAGTGTGTGGAAAGCCCGTTACTTAGGCAACATGCTCCATTGATCGTTATTTATTACGCTTTATTTTCCACTGCTGATTCTTTTTCTTTTTTTTCCCTCGAGAAATCCCTTTAAACTGTTACGTTGGCGATGTGATATTTTGATTCATTCTATGTTTAAAAAAAAATCGCAAGACTAGAAGGTGGTAGCATACTTGTTAAGTCACAACCAAAAGCCATCTCGGAACATATATATTTTACAGCATCGGTGTTAGAATTTAACCTTATTATATATCAAAGGTAGGAGATAGGAATAAGGCCAAAGTCCCCAAAATCTCATGGATCTAGCTTTAAAATGATTTAGGAGAAAATGTGTTTCAATGCACTTCAGCAAATATTTTTACATATAATTTTCTATTTGCAAACTTTAGTGTAGGAGCGAGGGCTTTAATAGGAAAAGTATGAAACGATATCACAAGAGAATATGGATTGGGAGGAAGGAAAGAGCTTAAATTCCGTCAGTTCATCCGATCAGTGATTGAGCCCCTAACCTTCAGGGTCAAAATCCGACGGTTTATTTATTTACATGCGCCAATTCTTACTACAAGTCCCGGATAACCGCATATTTACACTAAGAGAGCAGGGACGAGAAAGTTATAATTTAGAGGGAATGTACCTGTATGTGCGCTAAGTGAGAATGGGAAACATATATACTAAAACCATGCTCAACTTAATGTTAACGCAACGTAACTTTATTCCCATAGTTAAGATAATCTACATTTTCACATACCTAACTAAGTTAATGCTCAACAATGTATGCTAATGTATTGTTTAATTTGCTTTGAAGGCTTTCACGAAGAACGCTGTTTGAATTAAAACTAATGTTTCAATGCTCGAACCGAATGGAATAAATAACTTCTGACAATTCAGCTGTGTTTTCAACAGCTATCAACTGTGATGAATGTTTAGATACCTTTTAAACTATCGCCTAGATCAAAGCGTCGAGCCAGATGAGAATGTTGAATTTGATTAGATTTTAGAGTTACAGGTTGACATATCAAAACACGTATCCTCGTGGTATGGGGGTGATTAAATTAAATAGAGCCATACAACAATATGTTTTTTTTTTACAAGTGGATATTTGTGGTGCTTTTAGAAAACAAACTTATTTTTGACGTTATTATTAAAAACATGTTATTACATTACTAGTGGTATTTTATAGCTATTAATAATGTATATCGGTGACCTGGCGGTCTAGGGGTAAGGTGTCAGACTTCTGTGCTGGCGGCCGGGGTTCAATCCTCGGTCTCGGCACAGATTTATCTGATTACCAAACCCTTCCTTCACCTCTGACAAGACATCTTGTGAATGTGGGGAATGCCAGGTCTCCAACGTGGTTCGGATTCCACGTTAAACTGTAGGTCCTCCATTTCATCTCACAATTACCCTACCATTACTCACTAGCGTAAGTGCATATAATCCGAACGGGTAGTAATACGCGGTGCTGCTGCTGCTAATAATAATAATAATAATAATAATAATGCATATCAAAAGTGACAGCTGCATTTCAAATACTTGATATATGAATACGCCAAAGTAGATCTAGTAACCTTTTATAGCCGGGAGATATATCCATTCGCAAGAAAATGTTGGTATATTAGTTAACTGCCCTTAAGTGGTGTGGAATTTTTGATTATGAATGCGTGAATGGATTAGGTAGGATTTTTTCTATGGATTTGGACAGGTGGTATGTTTATTCAATAATATATACTCATTGGTTGGGCCGTAGGACGTTTGGAACAGTTCATCCCACCCTCTAAGAGTGACCGTTCTGGACCAACCGAGACATATGGGCCGAGGATGAACAGAATTCTTCCCGTCATTTTACGTAGACCTTACCTAATCTTACACAAACTAATCTAATCTAACGTAACCTAGCCATCAAGTGAATTCCTTCAAATTTTACAGACCTAAACTATCATAGTATAATCTAGTGTAACCATCAGGCGATTCGAGGTTTCAGTTTCGCCAACCTAATCTGACTAAACCTTACGCGCCTATTAGGCGATAGAACAGATACTGGTTTCAGAAACGCGAGTCAGAAGTAAACAAACAGGTGTTTTCACAATTGTACCAAAGGTCGTGTGACCAATCTGATACAAACGACCCGTGTATTTCAACTAGGATAGTCCCAGATTGCGCCAAATACCATATGTGCCGATGGATGAGCATATCAATAATCGCTACCAACGTTAGTAGATCAAACAGACTCACAACGCCTGCATTTCTATAAGATGCACAACGTTACATAGGAATGTATAGCATGTAGTGTTTAATTTTACCTCACGGCGTCATCACAGATAAAATCAAATCATGCTTAGTATCTTCGTGACGCCGGTATTTTACAATATGCAACCCTCTACACAAAACTGTTAAGCATATAGTATCTTATTTTATCTCCCGGCGTTAATACAGACAGAATAAACCTAGTTCAGTACGAGGGTTCTTTCTAAAGTAAGAACTTCTTTGTTCTAAAACAATATCTTTATTTGTGCAACTGTGTTTCCTCTTACTATCACTTAAAACGATTGTTAATTTTTATTCAGGGATGTTCACAGACATTTCACGAGCTTGACGATTGATTGCTTCGTCGTAGAAGTCGGCCACCAGTCCACTCAATCAACCCATTTATGTTTCTTTCACTTATTCATAAATCCAACCAAAAACAGTCAACTCTTAAAATTATTCAGACCAACTATTTTTTGGAACAAGAAATGTGTTCTTTTGGTTGAATTCATGCCTCGGGGAGCAGACGAATCTTGTGCGATACTTGCAAGGCTAAGGCGCGCTATCCGAAACTGTTGACTGGGTCTACTAAGGGACACTGTATCCATTAAGGTGACCAAGTATATATCGTAAGGCCTACAATATTTTACTTGAAAAAATAAGTTTTAATACCTACAATATTTTACTTGAAAAAATAAGTTTAAAAAAATTCCAAAATACTAAGAAAAATAAATAATTTAAATTTAAAGTATTTATTTTGATGTTTGAATAATTTGACACCTCAGCTCAGTAGACAGATACGCTACTGGCTGATATAAGGGTTCCGGGATCGATTCCCGGCATGGCCGAAAAATTTATCATTTGTAAAATGGGGGTTCACACTTTCACATTGATAAATTAACGACCTGTGACTGTATGTTGTGTCAGTCCTAGTCTTAAGTTATATTATAAGGCATATGAAACTATGACGGAACTAGCCACCCGGTGGTGGAAAATATATAGCTTGAATAAAACACTGATTCAGGCCACAGGATGGAAACAATAATGGATGCAATAATTTTGATATTTGAATGACAAAAACGATAATTTAAGTCGTCGCATTTCTCAACAGCCTCACTGATACAATCACAGACAGAGTTTCTCAACATCCTCACTGATACAATTACAGACACAGTTTCTCAACAACCTCACTGATACAACCACAGACACAGTTTCTCAACAACCTCACTGATACAACCACAGACACAGTTTCTCAACAGCCTCACTTATACAATCATAGCCACAGTTTCTCAACAGCCTCACTGATACAATCACAGCCACAGTTTCTCAACAGCCTCACTGATACAACCACAGACACAGTTTCTCAACAACCTCACTGATACAACCACATACACAGTTTCTCAACAGCCTCACTTATACAATCATAGCCACAGTTTCTCAACAGCCTCACTGATACAATCACAGACAGAGTTTCTCAACATCCTCAATGATACAATCACAGACACAATTTCTCAACAGCCTCACTGATACAACCACAGACACAGTTTCTCAACACCCTCCCTGATACAATTACAGACACAGTTTCTCAACACCCTCCGTGATACAATCACAGCCACAGTTTCTCAATAGCCCACTGATACAACCACAGACACAGTTTCTCAACAACCTCATCTGATACAACCACAGACACAGTTTCTCAACAACCTCACTGATACAACCACAGACACAGTTTCTCAACAGCCTCACTTATACAATCACAGCCACAGTGTCTCAACAGCCTCACTGATACAACAACAGACACAGTTTCTCAACAACCTCACTGATACAACCACAGACACAGTTTCTCAACAGCCTCACTGATACAATCACAGACACAATATCTAGAGAGCCTCACTGATACAATCACAGGCACAGTTTCTCAACAGCCTCACTGATACAATCACAGCCGCAGTTTCTCAACAGCCTCACTGATACAACCACAGACACAGTTTCTCAACAGCCTCACTGATACAACCACATACACAGTTTCTCAACAGTCTCACTGATACAACCACAGACACAGTTTCTCAACAACCTCACTGATACAACCACAGACACAGTTTCTCAACAGCCTCACTTATACAATCATAGCCACAGTTTCTCAACAGCCTCACTGATACAATCACAGGCACAGTTTCTCAACAGCCTCACTGATACAATCACAGCCACAGTTTCTCAACAGCCTCACTGATACAATCACAGGCACAGTTTCTCAACAGCCTCACTGATACAATCACAGACACAGTATCTCAACAGCCTCACTGATACAATCCAGACACAGTTTCTCAACAGCCTCACTGATACAATCACAGACACAGTTTCTCAACAGCCTCACTGACACAATCACAGACACAGTTTCTCAACAGCCTCACTGATACAATCACAGACACAGTTTCTCAACAGCCCACTGATACAACCACAGACACAGTTTCTCAACAGCCTCACTGACACAATCACAGACAGAGTGTCTCAACAGCCTCACTGATACAATCACAGACACAGTTTCTCAACAGCCTCACTGACACAATCACAGACAAAGTTTCTCAACAGCCTCACTGATACAATCACAGGGGCGTTGGTCTAATGTTGAAATGTTATTTTGGGACATTTTGTATGTTCAAATTTAGAAATTATGTCGACGATTGTAAATTTTAGGACCCAGGATTCAATGTCAGCAGAGGTTCAGAAGAGTTCACGATGTATTAAAATTTTCGAGTATTTTCAAAACCCATTAAAAAAAATTCTGCGTGCAAATTATGAAATTAGCATTTAAAAAATAAGAGAATATTTTCAAATTCATAAATTGTTTTATTCTGCATGCAAACTATGAAATTAGCATAACAATAAGTTAAAGTATCTTACGGTCAGGCGTCTAGAAATAAAAGTGCATAAGACGTACGAAATTCTTAAAACGGTGCTGGGCCTACTCACCAGTGTAGTGTGTCTGTTTAACGACAACACGTGACCACACGTTGCAAGAAAAACTAGAACATATTTGGAAATTCCCTTGACCATCCTCACTCTACAGGTCTGACTTGTCACCTTCGGACGTTCATTTTTTCACAAAACTGAAGGGGTTTTTGGGCGGCAAAATAATGGGAAAATGATGAAGAGAAATAAACATTTATGGGCAAATTGAATGTACTGGCCGCCGGATTTTATGATGAGCGGATATTCAAGTTCGTGCTACCTCTGGATAAACGGACATAAGCCTGGATCTAGTTGGAGACCATTTTGGAAAATAAACCAAATTAATGTTGTAAGTAGTGGTAACATACAAATTATATTGATAAATAATGTTTTTATTATTTTATTAGAAAACTATTATTTTACAAATTATCATATTAGTTTCATATATATTCTGTTCAAATATATCTTAAAATGCATTTTGATGCTAGTGTTAATTATATGATTATTATATTCATTACAACACGACACTACTTCCGGATAGATCAGTGGTTATAAATTATTGGCGTACTAAGCCAAAGGTTTCGGGTTTGATTCACGTATCTAGGTATCATTTTTCATTTAAATAATATGATTATTAGGTGCGGCTGTAACCGTAATTAACAAATATAATAGATTAGCGATTTTATCCATCATATATGATTATTGATATTCCCAGACAAAGTGCACCCGCATTTGCGTGGAGGTAGAATGGAAAATTATTTAGGGGGAAAAAACCTTCAGTACAACCAACAGGGACTCAAACTCCAACCTCCCCAACATCAGCAGTCCAGTTTATTTAGAGGAAATTTACTCGTTTATTCGCTAGGGGAATGTATAAAACCTGTCAGTAAAAAATATTATCAGTACACCAATCTAGTGTACAAACTCCGACCTCTCTCTCAGTGGAAAATTATACCAGACTAGCCTGGAGAGAGAAAGGTGAAAACAATAATTATCAGTGAACCTGACTGGGATTCTAAGCTCAAATTTCCCTATCAAAGGCAACCTCTAGCGATACAAGCCAATATTTTATCCCGTGGCAATTTTCAGTCAATCGCTTAAGAAAATTACATTGTCATTAAAGTAGGTGACCTGGTGGTCTAGGGGTAAGGTGTAGGACTTCTATGCTGGATGTCCGGGTTTCAATCCTCTGTCCTGGCATAGACTTATCTGATTATCAAACCCTTCCTTCACCTCTGACAAGACATCTTGTGAATGTGGGGAATTCCAGGCCTCCACCGTGGTTCGGATCCCACGTTAAACTATCTCACAATCACCCTACCATTACACATTAGCGTAAGTGCGTATAACCCGAACGGGTAGTAAGACGCGGTGCTAATGATAATAATTGTAATTAAAAGTCAATCTTTAAGTCTGCTAAAGTAGCAAATATATTAATTAATAATATATAATTTTATTAAATATTTTAATGTTGGAAGTGAGAAGCCATATTTAACATAAGATATAGGATTTTGATATTTAGCTTTTTAATATGTTGGTTCAAGTTAAAATAGTGATAAAATTTATGAATGGTAGCAATTGAAGTTAAAAAAAATTAGATATGGTAAGTTGAAAACATATAATATTAGAACAAAACAAGAAATCTTGAACAATCAAGGTAAATGTTTTCAAAAACCGAAACTAAATGTAAATATACGGTTAAATGCAAAGTAGGATAAATAAGAAAGTTTTGACCAAAAGATTATGAAAATTGAAAGTTCGAATTAAAAATGTTACTCTTCAACTATATTATAACCTTTTTGATTCAAGTTTTTAATCTTTATAATCTTTTTATCAAAAATCTATTATATATATCTTACTTAGCATGACTGTGTGCTTACATTTATTTACTGTTTTTAAAAACATTTACCTCAATTTATTCCAAGTGTCTCCATTTTTTTATATTCTAGGTTTTCAACTCACTGTACCTATCGAATGTATCAAAATTGTAACTTGAACCAATATATATATATATTGGTTCAAGCTACAGGGGTGGGCAACGTTATTTGTAAGTATTTGATATATATCAAATACTTACAAATAAAATTTTAGGATGGTCAAAAAAACTTTATTGTTTCAATATAAGTAATGTTAAAAGACAATTAAAACAATTTAAATGAAAATGTACCTTGTATTCTATATTTGAATTAGTACCCGGGGTTTGGATTGCGTGGATACCTCTGCAACGCCTTTTTTTTTTACTCAAACAGACAGAAAAATTATTTTGTTTCTTCCGATACAGTTTTTAATTAATTTAAAAAATCTCATATACATTTTTAAATTCATAAATCGAAGTGCACATGTTCTTGCACAGGGTTTACTAATTTTTGAAATGACAAACCTCTTCGTGAGGTTGATACTATGAAACGCTCATAACAAACAAACTCTTCATTTGATGTATAATTTCATACATATATATATATATATATATATTTTAGAAAGGTGTCAACATACATGTTTAAGGAAATATTTAAAAATTAAATATAAGATGTATAGAGAAATTAATAGAAAATAATATGAGTGATCGTGTGGTAAACCGATCGGAGTTCAAGAACGTTGCCCATTCCTGCCTTTGACCATACGTCCATCTGTGCGAATTACTCTTGGATTAATATTATTATTCGTGGAAATTATGTTATTAGTGCTTAGGAACAATATTATAGTATACCAACATACGTAGCAACCATGTTTTCAATGTAAACTAACTCTATTATCATTAACAGCAAATCAACAGTTTTAATATATTGTAACCTATAATTTGATCAAATAGAATATAACACACCCGCTTTATATTACATATATGCTTGAATTATTGTTACTATTACTATTATTTTTGGGAATTAAAAATGTACTTTATAAACCGCTTGATAACATTTGACATTACAGACACACGAAGGCTTAAAAAATTTAAAAAATAGAAAAATTGACAAAAGCTGTTTAGCGTATTAAAAAATAAGCTAAAAATATATTACTTGTACATAAACATTTTTAAATCTTTTCATAAGTAAAAGTTTTTTTAATTTCATTTAGTTAAAGTGTCTCGTAGAAAGTTCATGACCAATCACAGTTTTTAAAATATACATAACAGAGAACTAAATAAAAAGATGAAAAGATTTAGTCATTATATCATAATAATTTGTTTTTACAAGATATTAGCGAATTAACTTTAATGAATATTTTCAAATATTTTATAATTTAACACTATCAATTAGTATGAATAAAATACTATAAATGTGGTTCAAAGAATTTAATTTTGATTATATAATAATTTGTATATTTTCCTATAGCAATCCAGGTATTTTAATCAATATACACTGAGTTGGCTGAATATACTACACTGAATATCATCGCTGGGGTAACTGCATGTCCACAATTGGAAAACAGTGTTGTCATTCTCTCAATTTTGTGTGATCAATCTTCCCTCAAATATAAGACAAGTTTCGCAACACTGGTTAGTCAAGGTTGCCAGTAGCTTCTTCCTACCCCAGCACACCACCTTCAGACATAACAAAGCGCGAGAAGATTTGACAACATTTATATTGCGTTTTAAACAGCTTCAGGATTGAGGTAGGTGTAACCGGATTGGAAAGTGGAGGCTCGTCACATGCTCGACCAATCCCTGACGAGTAGTTGTCATAGCAACCGATGCACGTTGCCAGATTTCTTGACAGTCACAGTATGATTGCATTGTAGTAACGCACAAACTCCCGCAATTTGGCAACTATGATCCCAAGCCTACACACCACGCGGATCCTAAAACAGTTTAAATCGCAGTATAACAGAGAGAGAGAGAGAGCGAAGAGAAAACTATAAAATATATTATAAAAATATAAAATCTGATGTTCCCTCAGCAATGGTATTGGATTCACTGCCTTTTTATAGGGCAACCACAGTAGGAAAGGTGGTATCGGACACCTAGTAATGTTAAAAAAATATCCATCCGCCAAAATATATAAATTGCAAAGCCATAATATGCTGATTTGTTTTACTTTTGGTAGTAAAAAAAACATGCTCACAAACCATATGTTTTTTAATTACTAACCGTTTTTACATTATTCAAACACGAACTTACAAAACTACATTTCGGATGGTTTTTTTTGTTTTTTTTTGTGGAATCATCAGCTATGATTCACATTAAAAATTATTTTCAAACAAGAAGTTCTAAAATATGGCGTGCTCTTCTGAAATCAAGATGTTGGTCCAGCCAAAACAAATGTGGGGTAACTAATTTATATTGAGGTTTATTTACAGAAGATCGAAAATTTCACTCGGTAAAACCACTTTGTCTTACACATTGACATAAATTTGCATAACATTGCTATTTTATTCACCCTCTTGAATTTAAATTTACCCACATCGATCGGCATACGAATTCTACCCTGATTTGCTTGTGACTCTGTGCTTAGGGTTTGAATCTCAGCCGAGTGTAAGGATGCTATATTTTTCTAAATTATTTACCACGGAGATGGGGGGGCACTTTAATTCTAAATTATACTTTGTTCGTCCCTACTCAAAAACGAATTATTTTGAAATGCACAAGGACGAAATGCTAAACACTCCACCATCATCTGTTTATAACATATTATGTTAATAAAATTCACAACGCTACTACTCATTTAAATTATAGCCAAGCCTGCGTCAATGTTTACACGGTCTAATGAGTCGTTTCCACAATATACTAGACTACCAATGACAGGGAGTTCAAGGTTCAAATCCCAGTCGGGTGTACTGAGGGTAATTCCCCTAAATGACTTTCACTCTATCTCTCTCTCTCTCTCTCTCCACGCAAATGAGGGTGTACATTCTTGTGAATTCAACCTTCCTCATTCATAAAATTACTAGCGTAAGTAGTGCATATACGTTTAACCTGAACAGGTGATAAGACACGGTATTAAAATTGTGACACGAGGTTTAATTAATATATATATATATATATATATATAGATTACATATCCATTATTAGTGACTGTGGTGTGTATAGACATGAACCACGATTCTGTAATCTGTTGTATGTTTCCCTTTTAATGTAAGCTTTACAAAACCTAACAATAGGAGCTGAGGCGGCGGGGGGAGGATAATATTATAAACAAAACTTGAGCAAAATGAGCTACATCAAATGATGGTTGTCAAGGCCGTAGCCCAGGGGTGGGGCCTTTGGGGGTTCAAACCCCTCGACAGTTATGGTGCTATGTTTCCAAAAGAAAGCACTTCAGATAGCTTCTAGAGGTCTTTAATATTTAGAATTTTTTCTAGCTCTCCGCAGTTGGGAGATGTGCCCACCAAACCCTCCCTGAAATTATTGGCTGGTTACGGCCTTGGTGTTTGTGTAAGTTACTTTATAAATTAGATTATATAATGTCCTTCGAATTTTACTCATAAACTTTGATGTGAATTTTTTTTAAATATAATCATGGACTGTGTTAAATTATTTATTGTAGTTTTAAAATGCCAATAAATAGTTTAAAAAAATATTTTTTAATAATATTGTCAGGGAGAACCTAAAATATTCGTTTCCAAGTTACGAACTTTTTACAGACACTTTTACATTTTACATATCAACAAAACGGGTAGTATTTTAATTTTGCTATGCTAGAATTAACTATATTATACTTATGTATTTAAATTAACTTTACAACACAACCGTATATATTTTCTCAGACTGTTTATAATGGATTAGAATAAAATTTCAAAAATAATTTTCAGTAAACTAAAACTGAATAATTTTTTCTCTTAAAGAAATATTATAATAGGTGTTATTTGTTTTATAAATTACTTTCCAATTAAATATTTTGAACAAAATTGTTGTGAGCAATAACTAAAAATAGAGAATTTTAAGTAAAATGTCTTTAGATTCAAAACTAGATTTAAATTCACAATTTATCTTCAAAGTTTGGCAAAATTCTTCAAACCGGCTTGTAACCCCAGGTACATTCAAAGGGAATGATCGAATACTAAAACTTAAAANTCCATCATTTCTCGTGCTTGAAAATATTTATGAATAAAATATATATTTTGCATGAAAAAAACCGCAACAACCAAACCACTTAACCAAATCGAACAAACAAAATTTCAAAATGAAAATATGTTTCGGTCTTAGGAAACCAACCGGGAAAACTTATATCACTGATCAAACTTGTAGATGTACTGGTAAATTCTTCTGGTGTAATAAAATCCTTTTTTTAAACTATTAATAATTATTTTTATAATAAAATTATATTTTTAGATTAAGCCCCCTTTGTTTTATTCGCAAAATTGCAGCTAAATTCAATTTGAAACTGGAACGCAGGCACGAAACCATTTAAACCTTATTTTTTCTTTCTCTCCCCTTCCTTCTCTTCATTCCTCTACGCCTCCACTAGAACTACATGTAAATAGAGCCCACGAGAATGCCAGTGTTTGTTTTTGGCAGGAAACAAACACAGACAGAGAGAAATATAAAAAAAAAGAGAAAATAAAAGAATGTATATCCCACTACTACCCATTGCGTACTTCGCCCTCTCTCTAGAACGTGTGTGTGTGTGTGATCCCGGAGCATATATATCGATTCCGGAGGAGTTCGGAGCAGCGCCGAGAAACCGGAACCAGTCAAGCATACCCTAACCCTCGTTCTCTATACGTGGTGCGGAGCTTTACGAATGCTCTGCTGGAAAAAAAACCGCTTATCAGAATTTGTGAAACAACTATTTTTATTTTAAGTATTTAACATGCATGTTATGAACCGACTGATTATATATAAACACATTAATTATTAACTAAATTAAATCGAGCACAGACACAACAATCAGCCCCCTGCCATTAATTTATCACTGTGAAAAGGAGGTAAAACCCACATTTTATCAATGATAATTTTTTCGGCCATGCCAGTAATCGATCCCGAGACCCCTACCTCAGTAGTCAAATTATGCTACTGACTAAACTAAGATGTCGGACAGCTACATTTATTATTATTTTATTTGTGTTTTTCACGATACAATAATTTTATTGGCAGTTAACAACAATTTTTCTTAATTTACTGAGTACCCACGTCGGTGGGGCACGCGGATTAAACGCCAAGCTCATGTAGTCTGATTTACTTGTGCGTAAGTCGAGGTTCAAATTCCATCAGGATGTATTGAGGGAGGTTTTTTTTATTAAATGGTTTTCCACTCTCCCTGCCAACAAATACAGGTACATTTTCTCTAAAATGACACCTTACTAATTTCTTAACCCACTAGCCCATTTGAGATGTACGGTTATATGTATAGCCAGAACGGTTTAAACAACTATCCTGTGATCAGATTATTTAGCTCGGTTAATAATATGTCTGTCACCCGCTTCGATGGCCGCTAAGTCTAACGCGCCAACCTCGCAGTAGACTAGACTGTCGATAACTAGGAGATCAAGGTTCGAACCTTGGTCAGGTTTACTGAGGCTGGTTTTTATTAGATGATTTTCAATTCTCCGTACACACAAATATGGGTACACACCATCTAAATATAAACTTAGTAATTCCTAAAACCATTCAAGTAATTAGTAAATAAGGGTGTAATCCGAACTAGTAGTAAGACGCAGTACTAAAATATGTATATATACATATACATATATATATATATATATATATCCATACGTCTAGTCAAGTAATCTGTAGCTTTCCCTTTTAATAAATACTGTCAATATCTATCAAATAAATATATATTAAAATGTTATTAATAATGTAGTAAAAATGTTATCAATAACGACCACAAATTAGAATATTAATAATTAATTAAATGATAATATTTTTTAGTTTTATTCTTACCAAAATCACAGTGTAAGAGAAAATACATTGATGTCAGACACCTCAACCCAGTTGGTAGCTCGTCTGACTACTGAACTTAGGGTCCTTGGTTCAATTACCGGCATGGTCAAACATAATGTATCATTAGTGAAAATGGGTTTACTCTTTTCAAACTAATAAATTATCGGCCAGAGGACATGGTAGTGTATATGTTCTAGATTGAAGCCAGTTTATAAGTCGCGTTTGGATATAGTCAAACTATTCAAAAAGACGTTAAATATCTCATTTAAATATATATATATATATAATTACAGTATTTTAGGTTTTGTTTGTGAATATTTGTACCGTATACAACTTGCGTTCCGTAGGTTGCCAACGCCTTGTAGAAGGAATCATATGCTACCTTGAAGACAAGAATAATAATACACAATTTTGTTTCCGGAGATAGAAATATTCCCCCAATGAAGCGTAAGATCTACTTTGACGTGAGCCTAATAGAACCCTGTTTGCGTAATAACGAATCATCTCACAAAAACAAAGGTCAAATTTTTATATTTTCGATAAAAAAAAAGAGTAAACATTTATTAGGCTTATTTTGATAAATGATAAAGACTATATTATTGAGTTAAAATAATTCACAATAGGCAACACTTATTTAAACATTAATATAAAAAAAGGAAATATTTATTTAAAGTAAATAGTAGGCCTACAGGGCACACTAACAATATTTGTCGCTCCTTTAGCTTAAGTATAAATAATAATAATAATAATATAAACATAACGGCAAAAAAATAATATCACGTTTCAATAAATAGTATAAATTATAAAGCTTTATATTTTATATTTACAGCGCCGGATCTCAGTATGCGTTCGGAGCTATATCCTTATATACTAACTACGCTGATGATCTTAGGTACGTGTAAGCTTGTGTTTATAAGAAGTGTACCCACATTTACGTGGGGTGGGAGTGGAAAACAGTTTTGGAAAAAAACGTTTACTCGAGTATATTCTAACTTTGAACTCCCCGTCATCGGCAGTCCAGTCTACTGAGAGAGTAGCGCCTTATACCATGCGGCCATCGAAGTGGGTACTCGATACTGTTACAGAAACATATAGTTAACAATTGTTCCGTTTATTTTCAACTCCACAATTTCAAAAGCAATATTTTCTAAAAAAAAGTTTGCCTTAAACTCGGAAAATTTCGATTTTTTTTTCTAATATTATTTCAAATAAAAGTTGTTTATTTGAGTTCTTCAGCCTTGCAATGATAAACTATTTCGTATCTCAAAGAGATGCGGAGAAACTATGATCAAAATTGTAAATATACGCTTATGTAAAATACTCTCAGCCATTTTCTTGGGACAATGAGCTACGCCATTTTGTTTTTAATGTTAAGCAGTGCCTGGACACTATCTTTAATCAAAATCGTAATATTTGATTTCGATAAAACCGATTTTTTCTGTTTTCGCCCTGAAAACTACCCTCAATTTTAGGGTTGGATAAGTAATTGTAAAAATCTCTCTGGATAACCTTAAGAAAACCATTAATACCAAATTTTATCCTAACCGTTAAACTAGTTTAGGCTCTAGATTTAGATAAATGAACGCTAACAGACATACGGATGGCATTCAAAAATCAACTTTTCTGGTTCAGGGGGTCTTGAAACGTCGCTATACATAAAAAAATATTAATTTTTATTACGATCACAATACTTTATCATTCAGAAGGGTGACCTGGTGGTCTAGGGGTAAGATGTCAGACTTCTATGCTGGCAGCCGGGGTTCAATCCCAGGTCCCGGCACAGATTTATCTGATTACCAAACCCTTCCTTCACCTCTGACAAGACATCTTGTGAATGTGGGGAATGCCAGGCCTCCACCGTGGTTCGGATTCCACGTTAAACTGTAGGTCCTTCATTTCATCTCACAATCACCCTACCATTACACATTAGCGTAAGTGCGTATAACCCGAACGGGTAGTAAGACGTATTACTACTAATAATAATAATAATAATAATAATAATAATCATCATCATCATCATTCAGAAGCGTCTGTTGCGAGAACGTAAAAAAAATAAACACACAGAAATAGTAAAATAAGATTATTTATTTATTAAATTTTTATTTTACATCCTTCACCTGCACATGCGGAGACGGGTGGGTTAGGCTTCCAATCCCGGCTGGAAATATTTTTTTCCCCAAACGATTTTATTCGCTCTCTCCACGAAAAAAAGAGTACATTTCCTCTAAATTATTCCTTTCTCAATCCTGCCAAATTAATATAATTAAACGCGTACAGCCAGTAAAGGTTGTGATAGCAAAAAAAAAACCATCAATTAATTCTCATTATATTTTCCTTTCGGTCTCCGTATAGTTTGTATTTACACCCGGTCGGAATTCAAAACCCAGCCTTTCCATCTATGGCAAACTAAACTAAATTAAATTGATATTTATACCACTTTCCTTTCGGAAAGGGTTTCCATTAATTAAAATAATAAAATAAATGTGAATGCTTATCAAAGAATCATCTCAAAAGAGAGGTGGTTAAATTCTTACATTTTTAATATAAACAAAATGTTTTAATTCCCAATGGGAAGAGACCATTAGGAAGACCTAGACGCAGATCAGAGTATAGCATTAGAAATAACCTAAAAAAGATAGGGTGTAATGAGGTAGACTGGATAGAAATAGCTCAAGATAGGGACAGAGTGTAATGAGGTGGCCTGAATAGAACTAGCTAAAGATACAGTAGCCCCATGGCTTCTTTGGTGCTGACTGACAGCTGACGGCTTTGAAAAGTTACCAGACCAAATTATGTATCCCTACGCCGAACCATATGATTTGCAAAATCATGTGTTTAGCAGCTGTCATTTCTGACAGTCAACATTTAGGTATTATACTTAAATATTGAGTGTTATAAGTCAGCTGTGAGCTGTCAATCAGCACCAAAGAAGCCATGGGGCTATTGTAGGAATAGGTGGCGTACTCTTGCAAGTGGGGCTATGAAATTTCGAGTTCCAACTGCCATAGAGTAAGTACGTAAATAAGTAATATTAATGTGGTTAATATCACCACACACTAACTACGGTTTGGGCTTTCATATAAGTAAAGTGGTGTTCTATTTTAAAACTCACAACATTAATTAAAATAAATAATTATATTGTATAGCATTTCATCTAAAATACCCCCAATAAGTATAAAAAAGATTGTTCCCTTTCTTATTTATTTAACTTTAAATATAGTTACAATAATAGTAATAATATAAATACTTCAAGTACTACTAGGGCTGTAATTTTACATGACAAAATCCAAAGCAATTTAAAAGAGCAATTCTTTCGTGTGTAAACTTTTTCCCCTCCCATACTTTCTGAGACCTACAATTTCTACAAAAATAAAAAAAACTGAAATAAATTGCTTTGTTTCTGATAAGTTCACAATTAACGTTTATTTTCTTCTTATCAGATAAAAAAACACAGGAAAAATACACCGTTATAATTACAACAAAAAATACTCATGATCGTTAAAAAAATTATTTTATATAACTCCAGATTCCAATTTGGTAACTTTACACACACGAAATGAAGACAGACATTTAAATGGAAAAGGTACATAGAGAAAACTTTGAAATGACATGCATTGAAGGCGGGTGGATCGAGGCGGAAGGTAGGGGTGTTGGTATGAGTGGGTGGGGGGAGAGGGAGGTTTCTGTAACGCAACGAACGTTTATAGCCCCAAGCGCTGAGCCTAGCTTTGACATTTTACCAAACGTGGTAGTACCATCGCACGCACACGAAACACCCAGCGCGTCACTCGGCGGCGCCCCCAAGATATCCATAATTGGCAGCTTGCCCTTCGTACGATCGTCGCACGCAGTGTTGC
>CABEEJ010000297.1:99197-116054 GCA_901482245.1 Timema douglasi | reverse complement strand
CCCTAAGTAACCGAAGCTAGAAATTATTTTGGCAATCCGCCACTACATACATATCCTTTCTAAGTTTATGTCTTATCTCATGAAAAAAACATTCCATCGTTTATTTCTCATTTAAATCTATTAGAGTGTCAAGAGAGTAAATCCCATAAACTATTCTCAACCTCACACCCTGCCATTTTGCTATAAAGGGGTTATAAAAATGAAATTATTATGCGAAAATGATGTAAGAACTGTACAGTAGACTAAACTAGAGATTTATTGATCTAGAACGCACTAGGGTTGGGTTGGGTTTTTTTCTAAAGCAATATGGCTTTTGGAAGGTTTTTCTTGTGTGTTTTTTTTTCGTTTCCCAATATCTTTGCCTTAAATCCATTAAATCTTCTTTTGTACAAATTCCTAAAAGTTATTTCAAATCTTTGTATCAGACTCGCTCTAAGGTATATATTATAAAAAGATTAATAAATTTAAGAACCTTTTAAAATTCATGTCGAGAACTAGTCTTAAACCAAACCTTTATTTTTATTTTTTTCGTGTCGGCTTGTTTGATTAAAAATATGTAAACGTATTCATAAAAAATCAAGTCTGGGTTTGACTTAAATAGTTATTTCTGATGCTGTTCGAGATAAAAAAGTAAGCTTTTAATTTATGGTTTTTTAACTACACGTTCATGCTATATGCAATAATACTAATTATGCTATTGAGCTAAAGATAAGGAAGCATGAAGTTAGATAAAGTGTACCTACATTTGCGTGGAGGAGGGAGAGTATAAAAAACCATTTTGGGAAAAACATCCTCAGTACACCCAACCGGGACTCGAACCCAGAACTCCCTGTCGTCATCCATCTATCCTAACACGAGAGTGACACCTTAGACCATGCGGCCACCAAAGCAAGTGTCGGGTGTATTAAGAGTTTGTTTTACTTCCTTCGTGGTTTCCTCGCGCTTTCTACGTGTAAATGAAAGTTCATATCCTTAACATTTTGCCTTCTTACCTTAATAATTTTAACACCAGCTACAGGAATGCTATGAAACTCAGTACGTCCAAGTGTGAAGTGAAGTTAATGATAAGGAATAGATCAAGTAAGGCCTAGTGAAACTATAAAGTTGAATAGAATAAAGCTTAGAAAAGTACAGAAAGTAAAATATCTTGGAAGCGTGATTGAGGCTAAAAATGGGAGTAGATAGGAGATATTGAGAAGAAGACATCAGGTAATGTTGTTCTATAAGTGTTTTAGAAACCTGCTATGGATAATAAAAGTGCCCTTGAAGGGTAAGGAAGTCACATATGCAATAGAAACGTGTACATTGAATGTAAGAGAAACTAGGAAAGTATAGGCTATCTGAATGAAGTTTGTGAAGAATATGTTAGCTGTCACGAGGAGAAATAAGATTAGGAATAAAGTATTTCGGGAAAGAGTGGGGGTACAGGGAGTACATGAGATAATAGAGGAAGCAAGAGTGAGATGGTATGGGCTTGTAATGAGGTTAGGGAGAAGAAGAGTATGCCAAAGAAAATGATGGAAATGAGGAATGTTGGGAAAATACCCGCACGGGAGGCCAAGAGAAAGATGGGATGAGCAGATAGGAGAAACTGTGCAAGTGAAAAGAGAAGAATGGAATAAATTAGAGGAGGAATAGTGGAAGGCTAAAGAAAGATGGGGGAATTATACTTAACTAACACGGCCAAAGGCTGGAAACGAAGATGATGATGAAATAGATGATCGGGGCAGTGAGCAATATAATTAATATAATTTAAGAGTTGTTTATTGACCACTTATTTTTGAAAATTATAAGTTGTTCGATAATGGATACAGCGATTTTATTTCAAATGGGTTTGTGGGAAGTATTTCACATAATATATATTAAAAATGTATTAGTTTTCTCAAGAAAAAACACATATAAAGAACACTGAAAAGTGATATTTTTTAAACCACTATAAGCTATATGAGAAAATGTTATACATATTAGTTAGCTATGAGAAAATGTGAAAGATTGTGACTTGGTATTTATTAATTTTAGTGTGAATTATGTATCTCTTTTCTGTTTGCTTAGCAAGTTTGGGATATTTTTATCTGCCATGATAAATTGTTATACCCTCGGTTTAAAATTTGTTTGTAACTAAGCATAAAAGAAGAGTGAGAGACCATATTGGAAAAAAAAACTCAGCACACCTGTTTGAGACTCCAGACCTAACCTCTCGTCACTTCCAAAATAAACTTAAATAAGATTGGCATTTAAGACCATGTCAGTGGCGGCTCTTGTATAGGCACTACGGAACTACAGCACCCCCTATTTCAACTTGATATTATAGATAACATTTAATATAATGAGTCTTATTTTCTTTAATTCTTTATTTATTTTTGTAGTACAATATATATTCCTTATGCTAAATGTCAGTACTTCAGTAGCCACCTCACAGATTATGAAAAAGATACAAAAATATGTTTATGGAACTGTGCACTTCACAGTGCCAGCGACGTGGTGTTTGACTATTGTGCGCATGCGTACATAGGAGGGGGTGTGGAGGAAGGTGGGACTGCCAGGTAGAGAGAGCGCTATTGCTCTCGCAGTGCCGGCTCTGGCGTGATGGTGGAAGGAAGTGTTTTTTTTTACTCAGCGTGTGTTGTGCTTAAAAACCGTGTACCATATTCTTGAATGTGATAAAGTGTAGAAGAGTGTAGATTTAAATTATTATTCTGCTTACAGCTATTCTATTTGATTTTTTTTTTTTTTTGTTCTTTTATTTAACAGAAAGACTAAGTGCGTCTGCAGTACTTTCAATGGAAACAAAATTTCCTCAATTGTCATCTAGAGATTAAGGAGAAAATTATTGAACTTTTGGCGCAAATTAAAACAAGAGTAATGGATTTCATTTTTAAATGAATAGATCAAGCTTGAATTGTAACAATTTAAGTTAAAGTAAGTAAAAACTTTTTTTTTAATATTCTATCGATTTCCTGAATAAATTTTCTTTTTATAATTTTTTTTTCCTTTTACACGATTTTAAAACAAAGGCTAAAAATTGTCTAGAGCAGCACCCTCACTAATTTTAGCTACGAGCCGCCACTGGACCATGTACACACCGATGAGGGTCTTGGTAATATTAATAATACCAAGCCAAGGGATGGCACGGTTTTAAATATTTCGTGCCGGAAACTAAACGCGACACTCTTTATCATCCTACTCTTTCATTCCCTAGTGTTTAAAAATAATTAGTATTTGATGAAAACCTTTGCCCGCATCAGTGATTTAGGGTTTTAGTCTCGCGATATATTGCCCGAGGGTGAGAAGATATAGATTAAAATTTAGAACGGGTGTATTTGGGGGTGATTTTCAACATACCACATCACTGTGCTCTCCTCCAATATTCATGCAGATGGGGGTGAGTTTATTTCAACTATCTTCCGCATCCCTACATCAGCGCCACTAAACACCAACTGCTTAGGTGGCCACACGGTCTCAAGGTGTAACTTTAACAATAGAATCGACTGTTAACTACTGGGAGATCGGGGTTCAAATCCCTTTCAGGAATACTGAGGGTAGTTTTCCAAAGCGATTTTACACTCTCCTTTCACTCAAATATGGGTACAATTTCTCTAAATTTATCCTTTATAAACCCCAACTCATTAGAAAAATTAGTAGATATGAGTATAACCTGAATAGTTTTCGTGTTGAGCTAAACTGCCAAGCAAGGAGAGATTGAGGCTCGAATCTCGGTCGGGTGAACTAGGTGTGGTTTTTCCTAAATGGATTTCCAGTCTCCCCCCACGCAAATGCGGGTTCACGTCCTCTAAATTCAACCATCCCAATTCCTAACCCATTAGCGTAATTAGTGATTAAGTGTATAACTAAAACGCGTAGTAATACTCGGTGCTAAAAAAATATATTGTTGATATTTTACAATTTAAAAAATATGATAATATTCTACGCCGTTTTTAAAATAGTTGAAAATTAGTTCAAGTATAAAAATAATATCCCGAATAGAATTAAACGTGAAAATGAAGTTCACTTTATGAACTTTTTCATGTTAATTATTTTAAACCTTCTCATATGTATTTATTTTAAAAAAAAGAGGCCTACATTTCTAAATCAGGAGATATAAATTATGTGAGACCCCTCCTCCCCTCTCTCGGACCACACTCACCTATCCCCTCCCCTTTTACTAAACAATGTCCAACGTAAATTCCTTTTTTCGCGAAACGATTGGTCGGACAGACCCACGCAGGGCTCACAACATTAAATCTCCTTACCCCAAACTCTGTCAGGGTACACAGGACTTTGGACCCGTCAGGTGTAGTTTGGAGCCGCCATAATCTTCTTCCTCTACCTCCACTGAACTTTTCGGCAGGGGTTAGGGATGAGATGGGAAGAGTGGTTGGGTGGGGGGAGGTGGTGTGTATGCCACCGAGTGAACTGTCAGTTGGCATTTGCCTTGATGTTCATTTTAGTTGGGGTAGTATAGGGCGAAGGGGGAGAAGGTAAAAAAAAATATCAGCCTATAAGGGAGCCCCTGCAATGCAGCTTTTATGTGATCCGCCGTACTTCACTGTATAGTGTGGAGTCGAACTTTCTAAGGGGATCGCGTCACAACCGGCTGTTGTTCTCAAACATACTTTGAGGCGCGTGTCCGCGAAATTCTCGGACATAATCAATGTAAAGTAATTTTAGAAAGAAAAGAAATATATAAAAAAATAGCCAGGTAAAAAAACACATTAGTTACTATGTCAACGTAGACTTTCTAGAAAGATCAATATTTTGTATCACCTGTTTAGGTTATAGATATATGTGATAATTACTCTAATAAGGTAGGGCTGAGAAAAGAAGCATTTTGGAGGTAATTCAATAATTCTAAATAAAACTAAAACTGTAAAAAAAATATTCGAATCTTGAATATCCTTAAGGATTCAAGAGATTTAAAGGTTCAATGAAGCGATATTTACATCCTTAGTTCTATTATATAACCTATGTGGGGAATGCCAGGCCTCCACCGTGGTTGGATTCCACGTTAAACTGTAGGTCCTCCATTTCATCTCACAATCACCCTACCATTTCCTACCATTACACATTAGCGTAAGTGCATATAACCCGAACGGGTAGTAAGACGCGGTGCTAATAATAATAATAATAATAATATTTTATAACCTCTTGAAATTTTTTTAAAATTCAAATGAGCCATGAATAGTGTGAAATTTACCCCCGAAAAATATTATACATATTGATATAAAATGTAATTTTGATTTTGTAGCATTATTTTGCTATTCATCCCGTAAAAGGGATGATAATAAAAATAAAAGGGGGGGGGGGAATCTCCCGTAAGTGGTTTTGCCCTCATATCTGAGAATGTTTTCAGTTCGCGGCACCATATGGTTCAAACCAATGTGTAGCGTCGTGGAAAATTAAGGTCCATATAACTTTAGACAAACCATTTAACGTGCCAGATGCTTTCACTTTATTATCAAGCCTTCACTCTTCTTCTTTTTTTTCCAGTTACGGTAAAAAAAAAGGCGAGAATAGGCTAAAATAATTAACTTCTCCGGGCCATCATATAAAAATAGTGTAAAAAGGTGAAAATCTCATTCATTTTTTATATCCAAATAATTGTATGTGAGCTTCGTAAAAGAGAGATTATTGTGAGAAGTTACTTTAGTAAAAAAAACCTATAATTGATAAAGGAAAGTTTTATGCTTCAAATATATTAAAATAAATTGTTTTTATAATACGAGTATATAATATTTTAGATCAACAAAAATTTATATTCAAAGTATATACAGCTATTATTGGTTAACTTACAAATTAGCTAATTGAATATTCATTTTTAATTAAATATGTTCATACCAATAACTAACTAAATATTTTGGTTAATATCGATAGCTACTATTCACACCTGGAATCTTCAAACTAAGAAGAATTAACGGGCTGGCTTAAATTACATGCTTTATTCTTGGTTTCAAGCATTATTATAGTTATTAGTATTATTAAGATCATTGAGTAAATTAACAAACTAATTATTTGTATTTATTTATTCTAGAACAGGCACAACATTCAGTAATATATAGTCGTAATCACTCTGAAAGAGAAGCCTTAGTTTAACCAATCACCAATTTTTCAGCCACTTCAATAATCGAACGCGAGATCTTTAACACACACAGTAGACAGACGTACTACCTACTGATCCCGGGTGCCTCTAACCTTGATCATTAAGTAGACACCCACTTCGGTGGCCTTATGGTCTAAGGCGTCACTCTCTCAATAGACTATACTGCAGATGACGGCAAGATCGGGGCTCGATTCCCGGTCGAGTGTAATGAAGTGTTTATTTTTCTAAATTGTTTTCCACTCTAGCACCACGCACATTTGAGTACATTTCATATAAATCCAACCTACCTATTACATTAGCGTAATGGGTACATAGGCGTTTATTCCGAACAGGTGGTAAGACGTGGTGCTAAAAAAAACCTTTCGCTTTGCAAAAATTATGGAAACATTTCCTCTAAACTCCAGAGTAATCAACGCTATCCCCATTAGTGGAAATATACGGATATTCCAAACGGATACACACACGTAGTTCACAATAAAACAATTAGATGCATCGCATTAATTAGAACCTTCATCCACGCTTGATCATTAACAATAATCTTCAGGCTCGGGCATGATCCCCCTCAGATTTCTTGGTTTAAATCCCGGTTGGATATATATTGGTCTTGACGTGGTCAAAAACATGGCGAGATAAGAGTTAACTTTATCAAGAGTGGTTCCATAAGGACATTACTTCTATTCAAGGTGGATGCTGATATATTTTTTATTGTAATAAATTATACTGTCTGAATTATTTTATACTCGCGTGAGATGGTTTAAGTCACTGTTGATTAGCAGAAATACTAAGACTTTCTGATTAAAAACAAAAGTAACCAATATTTAGAATTTTTATTTAAAATATTAACAGCTAAATAAAAATAAAAATATATAAAACGGGTATTTTATATATTAATAAATAATATAAAACACTTATAGACACATATCTAAAAAGTGCTTGGCCAGTTTTTTATACAATTTCCACTGTCGACTTGCTAGGCCTGCCTTAACTTCATACGCCTTATAATCCAAGTTGAGACCAGGACAAGCACAACATCCAGTTCCCATCCATTAATTTATCAATATGAAAGGGTAAACACACATTTCACCAACGCTAAAAGATACATATCAAAATATTGTTTTTAAAGGTTTACTTACTCGTACTGGTGGACACGCTAACTAAACATTGAAGTCATTTGGCATGATTTTCCTGTGAAAGATAGGTGAGCAATCCAACCCCGGCTAGGTGTCATTTTTCAATATAAATAATATGATATCTAGATGAGGCAATAGACGTAGCTATCAAATATAATAGCTTGGAAATTTAATCCATTAGATGTACTGAGATTAGTTTATCATCGATGGCGAAATGCGAGTAGATTTCCTCTAAATTTTATTTCCCTAATTTTGGGTATAGTTAAATACGGGTGACTTTGACGGGTAGTATGACGTGGTATATAAAGAAGCGTACTTCACCTTACTTTTGAATTTACACCAGAGCTACCCGCCTCTGTGGCATAGTTAGCTAACGCGCTAGTTTCGTGTTGAGATAGACTGCCGAGGACGGGGATATCAAGGCTATAATCTCAGTCGGGTGAACTGGCGGGTGGTTTTTCTTAAATAGTTTTCCACTCTGCATCCACGCAAATGCGGACCTTCCCAATTCCTAAGGCATTAGCGTAATTGGTACTTAAGTGTATTAACTGAACGGGTAGTAAGATACGGTTCTAAATAATAATAAAAATATACACTGCAGTTCTTGTTAGAAACTCAGAATTACAAAGTTTCGCTCCTAACATCTTCATGTCACGAGGCAAAGGGGGGTTCAAAAACTTCCAAAACTAGGACTAGAAACATGTTGTGGTTGGATTAAAAAGGAGGGGGGGGGGGAGGTGTGGAAAGGAAACAGTATTGCGGTTCGAAACTGCGTGATCTTAACAACATCTTGTACGCCAGCCAGCCTGTGGCGTATTTAATCTTGATTCCAAAGATGTCCCCCCCCCCGCCGTTCTACCACGTAAGATTTTCTGAGATAAGGAACACGCGAATAAATAGATCTCCAACAACAACAACTAAGCGCGCGTGGGGTGGGGGGTGGGGGGGAGGGGGTAAGCATGTTCCGCTATTGTATCGCTACGCTTCTGTCAATGTTTATGGATGAATGGCTTGCTCTCAGCGCGATGGAGTGGCACCACATGCTACCAGTGTTTTGACAACATATTCTATGGGGAAAGGTCCCTTCACCCTTCCCAACCCACCCCCCGAATAGGATGTAAAAATAAACGTTAGAAATAAGTTCCTCTTCCTAAATACAGACATCACACCAAATTTGTAAGACTTTTATTTCTATACATTTTTTTTTTAATATAAGAAACCATAACCAAACGAAGATACTGTCTTATTATTGAAACATTTTAGGTTAAATTTATTTTACAGCAAAAAAAGATTAATTTTAACTTTTGTTTCACATTAGATTAAAAAAAAGTTTTTGTTTGTAAATAGGTAAAAAAGAAAAGATAGTAATTTTTCAATAACAATCCATTTCAATGGTCGAATAGTCTAAGGCATGAATCATTCATTAAACTGGACCTTCAATTACGGGAATAAATGGGTTCAAATAGTGGTTGGGTGTACTGAGGGTGGTTTTCCTAAATTGTTTTCCACCCTCCCTCAACGAAAATTCCGGTGTGCCTCCTTCCAAATCAACTTTACTCATTCCTAACACATTAGCTTAATTAGTACATACCTGTAAGCCCGAACTTGTGAGACATAGTATTTAAATATATTTATATTCACTTTTATTTGTGGCGCGTCTTACTACCCGTCCGGACTATGTTAATTTAGTTACAGTAATGGGGTTATGTCGAGGAAGGTATACAGAATTTAGAGGAAATGTACTCTCATTTTCGTAAAGAGAGATTAATAAACTATTATTAAAATGTACAATAATAACATCCGAATGGGATTCGAGCGACGACTTCTCCGTCACATTTATACCAGACAGACTATACTAGCTCTACGTCAAGTCCGCATTCTCACCGAGTCTTACTACCCGTTCAGGTTATACGCATATGTATTAATTACGCTAAGGCGTTAGGGATGAGACCCGCCTCGGTGGCGTAGTTGGCTAACGCGTTAATCATGTTGAGCTCGACTGCTGAGGACGGGGAGATCGAGGTTCGAATCTCGGTCGCGTGAACTGGGGTGGTTTTTCCTAAATGGTTTTCCTTTCCCAATTCCTAATCTATTAGAGTAATTAGTACTTAAAGCGTATAACCCGAACGGGTAGTAAGACGCGGTGCTAAATAATAATAAAGTTAGGGATGAGGAATGTAGATTTGTAGAAGGAAGTGCATTTGCTTGAAGGGAGAGTGGAAAACCTGTTCAGGAAAAACTACCTTTAGTACACTCGATGTAAATTCAAACCCCGATCTTCCCGTCATCGACAATCTAGCTAGTCCGTTGCAGAGTGACGCCTTAGACCATGCGGTCACCAAAGCGGGTGCAACGCGAGTTACACACACTCGAAAGCTCCAGATGAGGTTTCTAATATATTAAATAATAATTCATGAGAGCCAGTGGATGTAAATAGTTTTATAGTTTAACAAATAATAAATAATAGTTTAGTACGCTAACAACTTAATGAATAGCACACATGTGCATAATTATACTTTAATATATAATAATTACCATTTTATTAAAGCTATGTCGTACATTAAGCCTAAACACCTCTTTTTACCACATATAAATATTTTAATATAATAAACATATACTAGCTGAAGGTGTGTTTCGTCATATTATATTAATTGTCACATTTTATTTGATAGATATTTATAAAACGCAGGCAAGGCACAATAGTAAGATATAATACTTTTTCTTTGGTCACATTGAAATGTAAAATGTCAGTTTTTAAATAAATAATTTATCACATAGGTTAAACACATTTTAAAACAAGATATAAGTATTTCTTAAAAATAAACTTTATTAAAAAATCATAATATTCCAAATACTTCTACATTAACACACTTTTCCTTTTTTTTTTACTTTATCTCGACTCCTAGAAGAGATAAATATTGTGATAAACAGAAAAAAAAAATCAAACTCAAGATTTTAAATGTCGACGTTTCATGGCCCCCCTTGAAACAAAAACAGTTGTTTTCTCAATACCGTATGTCTTTCTGTCTGTCCGACTATCTGTCTGTAGGCCTACTTTGGCTTACTAGAGCAGAAACTATTTTACCGGTTGGGTTAAAACCTAGGATTTAGGGTTTTCATAATTAGATTTCTAACACTAGATTTAAGGGTAGTTCACTAAAGAGAAAAAAGAGAAAAAAGAGAAAAAAAAGTTTTTCACAATTTGCTCTAACAACTTGGATTAAATTTTGTACATAGACACTGTTTATAATTGTAAAAAAAAAGATGGAAATTCTCATTTTCTTATGGAAATGACTTTTAGGGTACTTTAAATAAGGTATCTTTTCCTATTTTCTTAACTTCTTCGAAATTATTTGAGATACGAAATAACGTTTCATTCCAAAGTTGTAGTACTATTAAAGATAAAAATCTCTTATTCAAAATGTATCTTTATAAAACCAATAATTTCTGAGCTATAAGCAAATATATTTACTTTTGAATTCGGGTGTTTGAAAATGAATTTTATTCTTATGTCCTTTGGTGTACGAAGATGTTTCTGTTTCCTCAATTTTTCTGCAACAGTTTTCCTAGTCCTTAATTATATATGAGTGAGTAAGTAACAGTGTATATTATTTCATTTATGATCTTTGGTGTAATGTTTCTGTAACAATGTAGACCTATTATTTCGTTTCACGAATCTTACAAGTTTTTAGTAAATGTCTATTTTAAGATAAAATCGAGAGAAAGTATGTGAGGCGCACCACCGTACCATTTAATTATTTTAAATAAAAAAAATATTTCAGAATATATATATAAAGTGACACAAACGCCTTTAGAAAGATTTCACAACAAATGTTTTTAAATATTACTTTAAAGGTCGATATTCAGTATGACCCTAATAAATATATTTAAATACTTATACATCGTGCACTGACTGAATTTATATAGGCCTACACCACACCTAACAAACCAAAATATTTAATATTCTACACAGAAACGTTGCAACAGTAGAGACCACATATTTTTCACACAAAATTTTAATATTTTTACGTCAGGCAGAGAACAAAAAAGGTTACCTTAAAACAAGAAAATGCATAATTTATTATGCATTACGTAGTCCTTCCATCCTTCCCCGTTCCCCTCTTCCCAAATAAAAACCAACAACACCACAGTAATCTTGCACCCAATTTCTGCCAACGGTAATGATACGACCTGTGAGTGTGTGTGAGAGAGAGAGAGAGAGAGAGAGAGAGAGAGTGTGTGTGTGTGTGTGTGTGTGTGTGTGTGTGTGTGTGTGTGTGTAAGGAAAACTCAGCACCAATATTATTTTTTAAGTTTCTAAACTATAGCACTAAAGAATGAATATAGGAAAGGTTTTTTTTTTTTTTGTAAATTTATAAGCGGGAAGGGTACGAAGTGTAAAGGAGGTAGAATTTTGCTATGCAGGTGTAAAGGAAGGCAGGAAGTGAGGGAATCACTTTGTTTAGGGGGGGAAAAAATATCAAAACCGACGCCGCGTTTACATTTCCCCCAAGGAAATAGGTTTTCATACATGGGAAGGGAAGGAATGAGGTGGGTAGGAGACGGGGGAGGGGGAGCGTCGGGTGACAAGATGAGCGCGCGCGCGCGCGTGTGTGTGTGTGTGTGTGTGTGTGTGTGTGTGTGTGTACGCCACGTCGTGCCCGTCATGTAAATCAGATTATCGCGGACAAATTGGATGGAGCAGTAAAAGAGCTTTACTTTGGGTTTTAGGTAAGGGGGAGGAGTGGAGGTTAGGTTAGGTTAGGTTAGGTCAGGTTACTACAAAGAGCGGGGATACTTAAAGAAGCTCCGACCCCAACCCCCCCACCACACACCTCAACGCCTCCTGCTTTTGACGCGTCTGTTGTATGAACAAAGACCGCTCGCTGATAACTAAAGTTGATAAAATCCCCCGGTCGGGTCCATTGATCAGTGTTTGGAATTTTTGGAAAATTTAGTAAAATATGATTTTTTATTTGGTAAAATTATATAGAATGAATTGAAAAAAAAGTTGTGGGTTTAAAATATTGGGCCCAATTTTTAACTCTTTCATAAAGAGAAAGTATTGTAATAGTTAATGCTCTCACCCTTAATATTTTGATGAATCTTGACGTTTTATTTTGATTTTAGATATTAAATTAAGGATACCTTCTTAAACCGATGACAGATTTCTGAAAATTTGTAACCATTGTGTTCAAAATTCATATTTGAAAAATGTTAAATTTGATTATAAAAATACAGTTTGTTTTTCTAAGTCCACTAATAACTTATTTTTGAAAATGTCAGAATATGCCATATTAGAATTATTATTTTCTTCATTCCATTTGTTTAAATGGCACTAGGCACTTTCTTTTTTCAACTGCTCTGACTAAAAAAAATTGATGATATTTTGATGAAAAAGTTGGCATCCACATGATTTTTCTCAACACAATATTAAGTACAAACTCAAATTAGTACAGCTTACTTAACAGTAAACAACCTTTTAATATGCTAGTAATTTACAAGCACTCGGTTTCGTGAAAGAATCACTGATACCGTAATTTAGTGTGTTTTTCTAACTACTTGGCCATGAGGATAAATTACAAACAATTATTTAATGATATTTAGACTATAATTCATCTTTTAATATGTCATCCAACTTAAAAATAGTGTATGGTTTTCAGTAGCATGGGTAAATAATTGATCGACAATATATTTTTTTTAAACGTCCGCCTTATATGAAATTTTTAGTTCTTATTGAAACCGCATGGTAAATGTTTTAGTCAAAATACTTGTATTTAACCTTGATTTTTTTTCTGCACCTATTAATTTAGTTTAGTACATAGTGAGTTTTAATTTTCTAGCTAAAAAATAATGTTTCTTGTGATAAAAAAAATATCTTACGGCAGTAACATAAAAACCTTAGACTTGGAGAAATTGAGAATACTTATAAACTAATTTAAGAATTACCTGAGGTAGTTTAGTCATTAGTTACTATTTATTCTAATATTTAACATAAGAGTCATTAATAAATTCACACGAGTGGTACAGATAAGGAATATCAGTGGCATAGATTTATTAAATCTCAGGACTACTTGAATTTTTAATACTTATCATAGACCTATTAGCTTAATATAAAAATTGTAATCACGCTTATATGTATTTGATCAATTTAAATTTAATTCTGTACGTAGTTTAGGAAAAATCGTATTGTAAAAATATAAAGTAACACCAAGAAAACTAAATTATTAACCAGGCATTAAAATAATATTTAACCTAGATTTATTAAAAAATGAATTGGAATTGTTGCAGTTTTAGATATTTTTGTGACATTTGTAGATGTATTAAACGAAACTCCGTTTTAATTCAGCTCCCAAATATGGTTTCAATTTGACAACATAAAAACCAATGACTTTTCACACAATTCTATTTTAGTATTCACACAATGCTATTTTAATATCAGACTTAATCCTGTTTCTCAAGGTCACCTAATATTTTGTTTATGATTATGTATTTAATATTGTTATCAGAAAATCACAAAGTATCAATTGGACAAGCCCTTTAATTATCAATTAATTTAAGACAAAACTCATGATTAGTTTTAATAATCTAGCCTAGATTCACAATTACATATTTTTTTTAAATAATCTAGCTCGATTCACAATTACATGGTCTTTAATAATAAAAAAAGGTGACCTGGTGGTCTAGGGGTAAGGTGTCAGACTTCTATGCTGGTGGCCGGGGTTCAATCCTCGGCCCCGGCAAAGATTTATCTGATTACCAAACCCTTCCTTCACCTCTGACAAGACATCTTGNCACAATCACCCTACCATTACACATTAGCGTAAGTGCGTATAACCCGAACGGGTAGTAAGACGCGGTGCTAATAATAATAATAATAATAATAATAATAATTTAATAAAAAATTATTAACTTAATCTAGTTGAGTAATGATAAAAAAGATGATGGCTTGTATGGGCTACACCAATTTGTAGCCGAGTTTGCGGAAATAAGATTAGCCAGTACCAATGTACCGTTGCCCAGAGGACGGGCGAATGTACTAATAGTACATATTCTCCGTATAGGCTCCTATAGGCTCGATCAGATGAGGGGATCATGATAATGAATATGACGGGGTAAATCTAATTAAGATCTTAACCTAACCCAAGCCTAATTGACCAAACCTTAGTGATCATGGGAATTATTCCCCCTTTCGGGAAAAATCTTGTACTAACCGGGAACTGAGTCCGTCAGCAGTCAGAAGCTCTGACCACTCACTATACCACGAAACCGGTTATTAAATTGTTAGGACTATGTATATACACGAAGAAAGGTAATCCTTGAAAAAGAATTACTTTATTTTTTACCCGCCTCGGTGGCGTAGTTGGCTAAAGCTCTTGTCGTGTTAAGCTCGACTGCTGAGGACGGGGAGATCGAGGTTCGAATCTTGGTCGGGTGAACTAGGGGTGGTTTTTTCTAAATGGTTTTCCACTCTCTCTCTCCACGCAAATGCGGGTTCACTTCCTCTAATTCAACCTTCCCAATTCCTCATCCATTAGAGTAATTAGTACTAAAAGCGTATAACCCGAACGGGTAGTAAGACGCGGTGCTAAATAAATTACTTTTTTTTTAATAAAGTATATTCGAAAACATACTATGATTAATATAAAATATATTATTAGGAATTAAATGCTAATGGTCTTTAACTATACAAATAAAGTGTACGAATAAATATATTAATTATATACTTTTAAAATATCAAAAGTTTCTTTTTTGAGGTAAATTTATCAATAGTGTTTAAAAATATAGACAACATTTATAAAAAGTATTGGCGATTTTTATCCAATACTCTCCTTTTACCACTGTTTTTAGGATTCATAATTTTTTTATTTTACCAATTATGTATTACAATCAAATCAAATAATCAAAGCAGTCACATAAGTGGTAATAGTAAAAATATTGATATTTCTCTTTATCATTTAATTGAGTATTAGATGTAGAAATTGTTTTGTTTTGACCTTGGGCAGCATGTTTATTATTAAAGCCACCCAAACGCATAAGTTGTCAAAGGGTCGAAGCAATCAGGCTTACATTTCTCTAGATACCGACTAGATGAACTGGGGTTGGTTTGCCACATTTAATTTTTCCCATCCTCTCCCCACGCGAATACGGGTGATTCTCTCTAAACTACCAAGGATAGGGGTCAGATGTCTGAGTGATTAGGGAGGTTGACTTACAAGTTTCATATATTCTTGATTAAATTCCAAGTGATACTTGTGTACGTTTTTAGCCTATAAAACTATATAAATTATTGGATAAAGAGTCGAACGTCTAAAATTAAATTAGTTTGTAGTGTGTAAGTTTCGAATAACATAAACAGATAGTAAGACGTGGTGCTAAAAAAAACTTAGAAGTTTGCTGATATAAATAAAAGTTTAAAAATATTAGCTAACGTGTCTTATTCGAAATGTTTATTATTTTAAATAGGCCTACATATTTTAACTAAGATTTCTAAGCATCCTATTTTTTTTAGTTATTAACTCAACACTTAACTATAATATAAATTAAAATATTATACTGAAATATTCTGGGCCTATAGTAGGGATATTTATTTAATCAATCAAACATTTTTTTTTATAAAGGGAAAAAAACGAGTTTTTTTAATTGTTTAATAATTTTATCCATACATTCCTAATGGAATGTCAATTACATCCCTAGCACGATGTCAAAGCGAATTAATACCAAATGAACACATGATTTATTCTCTAATAATCGGTTCAGTGAAACTTAATGTTTAAAAAATTTTGTTTTGTGGATTCACAATGAGGGTAAAAATAAAATAAAAGCTACTATTTAACATGTTCAGTGTAACGTGTGTAGCCTAAATCTCTTATTTGAATGCTATAAAATAAATTCAAAGACATTTTAATTAAATATAAATAATTTTGTTTCAAAATTAGTTATAGTGGAAGCTCGTTTGTTTAGTTGAGTTATTTCATTTACCCTTAAAAAATTGTATTTATTAAAAAAAAAAAATTATTAAAACTGTATCGCTAATGAGAAGTGTTCACTAAAATATTAAAGAGATTAAAAACATTCGAACAATCAAGTCCATTAAAAGTGTAGATTGATAACGTACCTTTCCTAGATTGAAAAATAATAATAATGGCGATCGTATATTCTAGTTAGTTCTTGTCTACATGTAGGCCTTTATGGATTTCATTTTAGAATGTGTTCTTAAAGGTCGCTAAGAGTGAGGATTTGAAGAAAATTTGGCCAAATTTTTCGTGGAGGGAGAAAGGAGAACCTTTTAGAAAAAAAACCCACCTTCAGTACATGAGGTCAGAATTCAAACACCTACCTCCTCAAAACAGGCTAACCATAAATGAACGTAACATTTAAACTATGTGCCCACCGGCGCGAGTACTAAGTTCACCAACGACTTAATTTAAGACAACAGTGGTTCTCAAATTGAGGTAGGCGAGCAACTTTCAGGGGGTACACAAGAAGCTCTCAAGGGAAAATTGCCAAAATTACACGAGAACCAAAGGTGAGGGAGCATTTTTGAGACGACTAAGGGAAATTTTCTTGTTTGATGGATTACCTGATATTTGTCATATGCAGAAAATTTATCGTGGGAAGGGGGGGGGG
>CABEEJ010000297.1:70654-91405 GCA_901482245.1 Timema douglasi | reverse complement strand
ACCCTGCCATTCCTCCTAGTTTACTTATCACTACAGCTTCGTCAAGTCTACATGGTAGACAGAATGGGATGGCAGTGTATTGTTTGTTAACCCTGCCATTCCTCCTAGTTTACTTATCACTACACCCTCATCAATTCTACATGGTGGACAGAATGGGATGGTAGTGGATTGTTTGTTCGTCCTGCCATTCCTCCTGGTTTACTTATCACTACAGCTTCGTCAAGTCTACGTGGACAGAATGGGATGTCAGTGGATTGTTTGTTCACCCTGCCATTCCTCCTGGTTTACTTATCACTACAGCTTCGTCAAGTCTACGTGGACAGAATGGGATGGCAGTGGATTGTTTGTTCACCCTGCCATTCCTCCTAGTTTATTTATCACTACAGCTTCATCAAGTCTACATGGTGGACAGAATGGGATGGCAGTGGATTGTTTGTTCGTCCTGCCATTCCTCCTGGTTTACTTATCACTACAGCTTCGTCAAGTCTACATGGTGGACAGAATGGGATGGCAGTGGATTGTTTGTTCACCCTGCCATTCCTCCTAGTTTACTTATTACTACAGCTTCGTCAAGTCTACATGGTGGACAGAATGGGATGGCAGTGGATCGTTTCATAGTCCTGCCCTTCTTGTTTTTTGTGAGTCTTAATTTCAATTTAATTATTAACCGAATATGATGTAAATTCTCAAAATATGTTTTATATATAGTGATTTGTGCCTTTATTTGAACTTTTTTTTCTTTCACTTCCTCTTCCGAGGTTTGTACACTTATAATGAATTAATATTTACATTTTTAAAAAATGCTTTTATTTGGGAAGGAATCAAATTAAATATAGAACTTGTAAAATAACTTGTAATTCAATTTTAAATTAATGTTGTTCATTGGGGATCTAGTTGGTAGGAACCATAATTGCATTAACCAAATTAGTCTTAAATAACACTCCAATTAGAATTATGTTTACTTGCGTTTTTATATTATTGCATTGATTTGATTGCATTTGCGACATAAATTTGAATTACTGTGAACATTAGTATATCGCGGTTTGGAGGACCAAAGGTTGGTCGATTTCATTGTATAATGAACAGTACACTTTATTTGTATATTATCTACACCACACTAAATGTTAGACAAATCCTGTTCACTGATTGACCAAGAGTCATTCTTTCACAGTGCCGACACAGCTGCTACATTCTCTAACGGTGGTAACCAATAATCTTATCACGCAAGATGCACCGAAAAGGTTAAGTAATCATTTAAGAAATCACTGCCGAAAAAATTGTGGTTTTCTGAAATTGCAGATTACCTTTTGAATATTTATGAAATTTTAAAAAAATCGAGATTTCATTTTAAAATAATGTTATGAAAATCTATTTGGGTTAATCTCGAGGAATCACTGTAGAAAGGAACAGCTCCATGTTTAAAATAATTATATAGAAGCTATAGGCTGGTTTTGGTAGAAAAACCGGTATCTGGTAGTTACTAAAGTTGCTGAAACAGTTTTTATATATATATTCACTAGCTTTGCTTCCTGGGGGCGGTACAAATGGATGTAAGCTAATGTAATTCCAACGTTGTTTTGAGATTTAAAAATGTGTGGAAAATGTGAAAAATTTACTTAAAATCAAAAAATCTAACTCTACCTAAGGTATAACCGATAGAGATAAGACAAAAAGTAATAGAACCAAACTTGTGGATATCGCCAAATCCGTATCTGCTGTTACAATCCGTTTATTTTTTTTATAGGTTTTACCGTTTAGCCACAAGAGGCCTCCAAAGAAAGGTCTGCATTGACTTTAAAGTTGCTCCGCTAGTTAGATTTTTTTTTCGGGGGTTAAAAATTATTTTATTTTTTAAAAAATTTTACCGTCGGTTATAGACTATAAGCTATAAGTTTGCCATATTTCAAGTTTCTAGCTCATCTGGAAGTGGGTAAACATTAATGTAAGTGAGTGAGTGAGCCGTGTGGCTGTATAGTATAGTGATATATAATACATCAAGTCATGCTATCTTCAGCTGTCACTCTTGATAAATATCATCAATACCTATAAAATAACACTAGTAATTTATTAAAATGTGTCAATGTTCACCGCAAATAAATAATTTCGAATTTTCTTAACCGTTCTTTCAACCAGAATCAGGGTATATATAGTATGACGGGACTACCATGGCCCAGAACGGAGGCTCACGCGGAAATGCATAACTCTCGCAAATAGCCGTGAGAGTTTGTACACTTGTCTGGCTGAGGTTTTCGTTTAATCTGCGCTATTACCCTTTTACCGCACACGAGACGAACGAGGAGTATTAACGTCGGTAATGAATGCAAATATATGTTGAAATTAAAAGATAAAGATAAGCTTTTACTTACATTATAAATACAGTACGATTTAGATAGGAAAACACTTGTAAAAGCTACTTAAAAAAATATTAATATATTTATACGTCAAACCATGTAAACTATGACTCACTTTTTATATAAAATATCAATACCAAAAAGTAATATTGATAATAATGTAAAATATATTCAATGTAAGCCACAAGAAAAATATATTTACATAAAGTTCTTTCCTACCAGAATGAATTCTACTATATGGTACACACGCACCTGTGATAACGCGTTCTAAGGGGTCAGTCTCATAATAGTCTGGGTTGCCGGTGACGGGAATGTTCAAAAGCCATATGCAATGGGAGTAATTTACCAATTATAATTTATAGTTGTGGGTTTCCCATCCTCTTTTCAAGCTAATACGTTTACACTTTCTCTAATATATCCTTCTTAAGGTAGCGTGAGATTTGTGTCCAACCGTATTACTGTATTTGGATTTGCGTCCAACCGAATTACTATATTGGGATTTGCGACCAACCGTATTACTATATTGGGATTTGCGTCCAACCGTATTACTGTATTGGGATTTGCGTCCAACCGTATTACTGTATTGGGATTTGCGTCCAACCGTATTACTATATTGGAATTTGCATCCAACCGTATTACTATATTGGGATTTGCATCCAACCGTATTACTGTATTGGGATTTGCGGCCAACCGTACTACTGTATTGGGATTTGCGACCAACCGTACTACTGTATTGGGATTTGCGGTCAACCGTATTACTGTATTGGGATTTGCGACCAACCGTATTACTGTATTGGGATTTGCGACCAACCGTATTACTGTATTGAGATTTGCGTCCAACCGTATTACTATATTGTAATTTGCATCCAACCGTATTACTATATTGGGATTTGCATCCAACTGTATTACTGTATTGGGATTTGCGGCCAACCGTATTACTGTATTGGGATTTGCGGCCAACCGTACTACTGTATTGGGATTTGCGATCAACCGAATTACTGTATTGGGATTTGCGGCCAACCGTATTACTATCTTGGGATTTGCGACCAACCGTATTACTGTATTGGGATTTGCGGCCAACCGTATTACTGTATTGGGATTTGCGACCAACCGTATTACTGTATTGGGATTTGCGGCCAACCGTATTACTATATTGGGATTTGCGACCAACCGTATTACTGTATTGGGATTTGCGACCAACCGTATTACTGTATTGGGATTTGCGACCAACCGTATTACTGTATTGGGATTTGCGGCCAACCGTATTACTGTATTGGGATTTGCGTCCAACCGAATTACTATATTGGGATTTTCATCCAACCATATTATTATATTGGGATTTGCGGCCACATTCCTGCTTATTGCTTACTATGTAGATAGTGTGTTTATCTAAATGTGACGCTCCCATTGCTTGAATGTCCTTGTCTGCCTTGTACTCTCGCACCAAGATTCCGCCATAAATATTATATTGTCAAATTTTAGGGTTGAGTTTAGTTTAGTGGAAAAAGAAGGATAAAACTGGTGCATTTCTACGATCCAATCTCGGGTCCCAGTTTAAAATAATGTCCCATAATATAATACGTATTAAGACTTTCTTCGTTTTACAAATTGGAATTTTGTTTTGCCTTTTCCATTAATTTTCATTAAAAAAATTAGATGAAATAAAACAAAATATCAAAATAACAGCACAGATAAACACATGAGTGATTATTCTTCGATGTAATTAAGTCGCCTTAAAGATGTGGATCTAATTTATAAAAGTGCTGATTGTGCAAAAGCTTTTGAAAGCCAGGGAATACCTGTATTGGCCATTTAAATATTTATATTTAGCACCACGTCTTACTACCCGTTCGAGTGATACATGTATGTAGATACTAATTACGATAATGTTCTAGGTTTGAAAAGGTTGAATTTAGAGTAAGTGTACGCGCATTCGTGTGGAGAGAAAATTATTAATCATTTAGCAAGTATCAGCCTCAGTACATCCTACCAGGATTCTAACCTCGACCTACCCGTCATCGGATTTCTAATCTATTAAGCGAGTGACGTCTTAAGACCATTCGATCATTGAAACGGATACAATTATACTAACTGTGCGCTTTATCTATAGCCCTACAGTTTTTTTAATGTGCGGGACTCGGTCATGGACACGATGACTAAGACGTTGCGCTTAAGGTGGGAGTGTAATGGTCGCTAAAAAAAACTCAAGTGTTTTTGCAGTTTTTATAGCAAAACTTTTTTTTTTGCCAAAATAAATCAAATATTCATTCAGTACACATTTAGAGTTTAATTTTCTTCGCGTGGTGAAATCAACAGTTGTTGAATATACGTCATGAGTGTAACGGCATTAAAAGACACCTCTTTTTTTTCTTAATTTAAAAAGTTTATCATTAAAATACAGGACACCCTTGAAATCGTTGACAACACCATGTGAAGAAAATTGAGCTCTATGTTTCTACTGGAAATATATTTTATTTGTTTTGGCAAAAAAAAAAAATGTTGCTATAAAAACTGCATAAACACTGCCCTTTTCTAGAATTCCCTACACTCCTAGGTAAGATGAGCAGGCACATAGTAACGAGGGAGGTGGCGGCTCCCAACCAACCCCCTACACCCTACACACCCATAATAAGCGAGAAAGGTTCCCTTAAGGTGCCTTTTTATTGGAGAGCCAAAGTAAACTATTCGGATACACCCATTGATTATAAAGTTTAAGAGCGTGTTCATCACATACCAATCAACTCTTTGATACAGTCGGCTAGAAATCGTAAAGTTGCACGAATACTATTGCACGTGGATCATTTCTGATTGAACAATAATGAAGATAAAGAGTTAATAGAAGTTCCTAATACTGAACATTGCTGAAATATTTAATTATATTTGGATGCAAACTGCATTGTAAAGGCCTTTTTGACCATTTTAGAACAGCTTCACAGATCAGTACTGTGAAAAAATCTTAATTTTGTCACAATAGGGACATACTATTAATATTATTATTATTATTATTATTATTATTATTATTAGCATCACCGCGTCTTACTACCCGTTCGGGTTATACGCACTTACGCTAATGTGTAATGGTAGGGTGATTGTGAGATGAAATGGAGGACCTACAGTTTAACGTGGAATCCGAACCACGGTGGAGGCCTGGCATTCCACACATTCACAAGTTGTGAATAATACACGTCTTGTCAGAGGTGAAGGAAGGGTTTGGCAATCAAGATAAATCTGTTCTGGGACCGAGGATTGAACCTTGGAACCCAGCACAGAAGTCCGACACCTTACCCCTAGTCCACCAGGTCACCTAACAGGGACATACTGAAGTTATTAACAAGAAACTTTGCCACTTTGTCCTCCATCGTCACAGCGAAAAATTTCTAGAAATCATTCGTGGCATATCGTAGGTCTTTACTGTCCCCTTTTATTCCCATTCCTCGCGCGAACGCACAAATGCAGATTCGAGCCGGGAGCTGAGTTGGGTCTGCTGTGATGAACGCTCCTAAATAAAAGCAGTTCCCAATATAATTGCCTTGCACATCTGTTAGGGGCGCCACTATCAAATGAATACTAGAGATAATAAAGAGGCTCAAATTCAAGTCTAAAGGCGCCACAAGTTGATATTGGCCTTACGACTTCTCCGAAATTAAAAAGGTTCCTAAGTGCTTAAAGATGAGCGATTTGATCCACGTCTTGATTAGGTTTAATCTAGTCAATAAATGACCCAAAGGTTAGTCGTCCAATTGGCAGTCACACAGTCCCAACCATTAGATGTTTTTACATAATAATTAGCGAATTTCGCACAAGTTTTAGTACCATATTAATATGATAGATAGAAAAGAGTAAGCTTTCTTATACAAAATATAGATTGGTTAGAGATAAGAGAATGTAGGGGAAAAAATTAAGTTAAAATCACACGTTTAAAAGAAAATGCCCAGTGCACCAGTTCAGATAAGAACCAATATCCCATCCATCAACCACAAGAGTATGCAATTATTCTGGTATAACGTCTTAGGGCAAGTTTCATAGTTAGACTTAGGCCTCAAGCGTTGTGTACTAAATACAAGACGAAACCTACCTAAACTCGAATGGAATGGGGCAGTTAGTTTCACGTATGAAATCGGCCCCATTCTATTATACTATATGTAGGTTTCGTAGTGTATTTAGTGTACCACCACACTTAAAGCGTATTAAGGGCCAGTTTCATATTCAACTTTAGTACGCCTCAAGTGCGGCGCTACACTAAATACAAGACGACACCTACCTAAACCAGAATGGAATGGGCCAGTTTCCTATGAGAGAACGGCCCACTCCATTCGAGTTTAGGTAGGTGTCGTCATGTACTTAGTGTAGCGCCGCACTTGAGGCGTACTAAGTCTGACTATGAAACTGGCCCTAAATCTGATTATAAAACTGGTCCTTAAGACCTCTCGATCGATCCCTTGAGTTTAATAACTAACAACCCCTCTCTTATTATAAGCTATATAACTACAAAACATTTAATCGGGGGAGCGGAAGGGGAATAAAAACTGCTCAAACTAAATCGCACCTCGAACATGTATTGCCTTTATTGACGACTCAACATACGCGAGGAATTTTAAGTAGTCAATATTTGCGTGCGCTTTGTCGCCCCTTACACCCCTCTGCCCCCATCCTCCACATACGGAGGGAATTCTTCGTGCCGTCACGCCTCACAAACGGCGCGTTAGAGTCATCCCTTCTAAGGGATGATATTCATATCTTGAATAACGATGACGTGTATTTTCCGTCCTCTTGCCATTCATCTTTTCAAAAAATGACTTTTGCGTAGTTACCGCCAATATTTCGATAAAGGATCCAAAATAGAGTATTCTCCGAATTTTTACCGTCTCTTTATGAGTTTATGAATGTATTAATACACCAGACCAAATTGTAGGCCATTTTAGACGATATTTTAAAATCAATCAAGACATGGATAAAAAAATTCATTTTCAGGAAAGAAGGCACGTTTATAGTTTAGGGTTGAGTTAGGAAAAAAATAAACTGACGGTGCCTTTAAAGATGAAGTTGGTTCATTTTATAAATTATAATTTACAATACTGACAATAGTGGCATCCCTAACAAATGTGCGTATCAGAAACTGGTACCACAATAGTACTATCCAAATACATACTATTAAAGGCTATCCACCGAGGAATACTTACTAATTAAAGGAAATAAAGATAGAGGTTCAACTGCAAAGAGTTTCTCCCCCAGAGAAAATGTAAAGCAGCTATAAGATTTAAAAAATTAGATGTATCTTAGATCAATACCGTGTGGCTTTTCTGTTGATCTTGGCTTCTTTGGTCAGAGTCAGGAATGACATCCATTGCGTTAATATAGTCTGGTTTTCATAACTAGGGCCTTTAAAAAAATACATAATTTTGAGTCAAACATTATTATAACATTTTACTATCTTATTAGTATTAATTTATATGTCTTGATATTATTTATTAATAGTGACAGCTTCAGATCAGATGACTTGAATTAATACGTTAAAGTAAATTTAATATGTTTTCGGGTGACCTGGTGGTCTAGGGGTAAGGTGTCAGACTTCTATGCTGGCGTCCGGGGTCCAATCCTCGGTCCCGGCAAAGCTTTATTTGATTGCCAAACCCTTCCTTCACCTCTGACAAGACATCTTGTGAATGTGAGGTATGCCAGGTCTCCACCGTGGTTCGGATTCAACGTTAAACTGTAGGTCCTTCATTTCATCTCACATTCACCCTACCATTGCATATTAGCGTAAGTGCGTATAACCCGAACAGGTAGTAAGACGCGGTGCTAATAATAATAATAATAATAATATTTTTTCTGTCAAATAAATCCCATCCAGTGAAAATTGGACTTCTCTACCGATTGCTTTCTTATTAGCATCTGACTAGTGGGTCTTAGGTGTTCTTGTGGTAAAGGGTTCAATGATCTTGAGTTCAAACCCAGCCGAGGTTGACCAAATTTTCACTGAGCAATAATAATCCATAGAATAACTTCCTTCAGGCGGGAAGTAAAGCCATCTATTCTATATCTATTGTGGGGTGACCTGGCGGTCTAGGGGTAAGGTGTCGGACTTCTGTGCTGGGGGTTCGGGGTTCAATCCTTGGTCCCGGCACAGATTGATCTGATTGCCAAACCCTTCCTTCACTTCTGACAAGACGTGTATTAATAACAACTTGTGTATGTGTGGAATTGCCAGGCCTCCACCGTGGTTCGGATTCCATGTTAAACTGTAGGTCCTCCATTTCATCTCACAATCACCCTACCATTACACAATAGAGTAAGTGCGTAAAACCCGAACGGGTAGTAAGACGCGGTTTTAATAATAATAATAATATATCGATTGTGGCATGTAATTTCCTTGACAGCATTTGAAAATAGTTTTGCGGTAAAAAAAAAAAAGTTGGCTCTTTGTCAATCGCTCATTGAAATCCAGGCATGTCAAACTTGCAGGCCGTGGTCCACATGTGGTCGGATCCATGATTATTTGAGGCCAACGAACCATATGACGAACTATTGCAGCCTGATTATTCTTTCTATAAACGTTAGATAAATACACCATTTTAAAATATGGTATTTGGAAATTGGTAGTTATTTGTTGAAATCTAGCAAGTGAGGTTGGAATAACAAATTTTTAACCTCTATTCACAAAAGATCATTTCCAAAAATTATTAAATTTATGGTGGTGACCTGGTGGTCTAGGGGTAAGGTGTCACACTTCTGTGCTGGCGGCCGGGGTTCAACCCTCGGTCCCAGCATAGATTTATCTGATTATCAAACCCTTCCTTCACCTCTGACAAGACATCTTGTGACTGTGAGTGAATGCCAGGCCTCCACCGTGGTTCGGATTCCACGTTAAACTGTAGGTCCTTCATTTCATATCACAATCACCCTACCATTACACATGAGCGTAAGTGCGTATAACCCGAACGGGTAGAAAGACGCGGTGCTAATAATAATAATAATAATAATAAATTTGTACACCAAATATGTGAAATATTTAGCAACACATAAGTGTGTGAACAGTGTTTTTCTCTTGTATGTAGTAACAAACACTCAAGATCACTTTTAGAGGTAAGCACTTGTCATCAATTTTGAACGTGACTTCAAAAGAAGATCTAAAACCTAACACTCGCATCCTTGCCGCAAATCAAAAATTTCAATTATTTTTCTGAAATAAAGAGCCAATCTTAAAATGTTATATTTTTTTTATAAATATTTAAAAGGTTAGTTTTACTTAACACTGTGGAAATATTAAATTTTATTAAATGCGGCTCATTTATTATTTTTAATTTTCAATGTGACCCTTAAGATCAAACTAATTTCACACTTCTTGTCAAATACGTTACTCTAGACATTTATTATAACCACAATGGTGTGATCAAGACTCGAATCTCGGTCGAGTGTACTGATTTTTTTAATTTTTTTTAATCCTAAATGGTTTTCCAATCTCTCTCTTCAAGCAACTATGGGTACACTTCCTTCAAATCTCAACCTCTCTCATCCCGATCTCATTAGCGTAATTCGTACATATCTGTAAAGCCAACATGACTAATGAGATGCAGTGTTAACAATACAATAATAACTTTATTCTAACGTTTCCCAACCTCACAAGATTCCTTCGCGGTACCTTTTGTAATGTCCAATTTGACTGTTACAAAGACAAAAACAGACCAAGTAATTTTCTAAGCATTACCTCGCTAGCATTTCACAAAAGATAGATCCCCCTAAGGCCACACACAAAAGAGCTTTAGTGTCAGATTATTTATGCTTAACTTTAAAACGAACAAAACACACGTTTAATATCTTTCTCCTCGTTTAAGTTGCTTCCTTGGATAAACTTCTAAAGAAAATAAGTTTTATATCACTTCTAAACGTTCTCTCTCTCTCTACGATATTAACAGCACTTTGTTGATGATTTAATTTATGTAAGTGAAACCTTAATTAAAGTCGGCGAAGATTACTCTGATGAAAACAACTTCAACTTGAAAGTTTACTCTTGTGTTCTTTATGAAAAAATATGGTCTAGATTTCAACGCATTTCACCTAAATGTTTCTAGTTTAATTAAAGGATAGACCTACTTTGGTGTCCACATGGTCTAAGGCGTCACTCCCTCAATAAAATAAACTGCCGATGAGAGGAAGATGGAGTTCAAATCCCTGCCGGGTGCACTGAAGGCTGGCGGTTTTTCCTCAGTAGTCTTCCACTCTTCCTTCAGGCAAATGCGGGTACACATTCTATAAATGTAGCATTCCTCATCCCTAAATCCACTAGAGTAATTAGTACAGCAGAGTATAACCCGAACGGGTAGTATTAGAGGTGGTATAAAATAGAGGAATGTTATCAATGTTGGCCGTAAAGAAATGTGTTTGACTTCTCTAAACTGATCTAAAAACATAAAAGCAGGAAATACTAATAATTACGCCGAGGTTTTAAGGGTTGAGAAAGGTTGAATTTAAAAAAAGTGTACCCATATTTGTATGACTAAAGAAAGATCAAGAAACAATTTATGAAAAAAAACACTCAATACACCTAAATTGTATTCGAACCGCGATGTCTCCGTCATCGGCAGTATAGTCTATTACGAGAGTGATCGGTCACCTGGGGGTCTAGGGGTAAGGTGTCAAACTTCTGTGCTGGGGTTCGGGGTTCAATCGCCGGTCCCGGTACAGATTTATTTGATTACCATTTACCCTTCCTTCACCTCTGAAAAGACGTGTATTAATCACAACTTGTGAATATGTGGAATGCCAGGGTTCCACTGTGGTTCGGATCTCACGTTAAACTGTAGGTCTTCCATTTCATCTCACAATCACCCTACCATTACCCGAACGGGTAGTAAGACGCGGGGCTAATAATAATAATAATAATAATAATAATAATAATAATAATAATAATAAGATTAGAGAGTGACGCTTTGGAGTTTAAAGCATGCGGCCACCAGCGGTTTTTTTAAAATAAAAGACAGATCGTAACTCTTGTCGGGCAGGGATTTTGGTACACCCCAAAACAAAATAAACTCTCAAGGAAGACATCTTCCTCCCCAACCCCCCGCTGAGCAGGTTTCCCTACCCAATTGTCTCCAACAATTGCCTCATTTCCTCCGTTTGTTTTCGTTCGCTTCTCAATTCGCTTTTGTCAATACCGACTACGTCAAACAAACAAACAAACACAGGGACTATGTTCAGCACTAGTTTGATTGGGATTTTTTTTTCTTTTTTTTTTTTAGGGAAGGAGACAACTTTTCAGACGTAAACATATTTAATTTCGATTTTCGTTAGCTCTTATTTGTGTTCGGAAGTAATTTCGAGTACGGATTTTATAACTACGTTGTTTCCAAGATGGCGCTGTTGTTTCTGACGTTTCAGATAGCTTAGTGGTCAGGTGTTATTTTAGTGTATGTTGTTTTAACACTAGGGTTTGTTTTTATGCCCACCACGTCTTTTTTTTTACCCATCAACTATATTAATATATTAGTATTATATTATTATTATTATTATTATTATTATTATTATTATTATTGGCACCGCGTCTTACCACCCGTTCGGTTTATATGCGCTTAGGCTAATGTGTACTGGTAGGGTGATTGTGAGATGAAATGAAGGACCTACAGTTTAACGTGGGATCCGAACCACGGTGGAGGCCTGTCATTCCACACAAACACAAGTTGTGATTAATACACGTCTTGTCAGAGGTGAAGGAAGGGTTTGGCAATCAGATAAAACTGTGTTGGGACCGAGGATTGAACCCCGGACCTCCCCAGCACAGAAGTCAGACACCTTACCCCTAGACCACCAGGTCACCAATAGTATATGGATCCGCTAATGCGATAGAAATGAGGAATTTAAAACTTGTGTGGAGGAAGAATAGAAAATCATACCAAATAAAATCCACTTCGGTGGACGCATGGTCTAACGCGCTACTCTCGCAGTAGACTATACGGCATATGACAGGAAGATCAAGGTTCGAATCTAGGTCGGGTGTACTAAGGGTGTTTTCAAAGATAATTTTTCACTCTCCCTCCACGCAAATGCGGGTAGATTACCTCTAAAATGCTTCCTTCCTCATTCCTATCTCATTAGAGAAATTATTACAATATATGCGTGTAGCTTAGACAGGTAGTAAAACGAGGTGATGATGATGCTGATAATAATAATAATATAGTTGTAACAATTTATTTTAAAACAATGTGCAAAAAAACACACACACACACACACACAAACGTAAAATATTTCGGGTTTGTAATGTTTTAAAACCAATATTATATATAAATAATTGATAATATGTTCTCATCCGTTAAATTTAACAACATCTATTCTCACGTTTAGTGTTTTAAATCGTGTTATTTTAGTAATAATGTATTTTTATAGCGATTACATATCGTACTAGTTTTTGTTTTGTTTACACTTTAAACATTAGCCGCCATCTTTTTTAAAAAAAATTAGTTATGTTTGTGAAACATAACATAAAATAACATTTCAATAATATTTGCCAAAATACACACAAAAACTACTTGACTGTGGTGGATAAACATTAATATCCAGTAAAAACTACTTCATGTAAATATTAACATTCTCATTGGCAATGCTAGTAAATTAACCAAATAAAAATAGTATGTGATATCAATAGAACATTTTGGAGACAATTAAATTATAAACTATACATTATATGAGAATATTTATTTTATCTAATTTGTAAAATAAGCGTGGTGTTTTCTGATTGGTATGCTACTCAAAATTGTTTCTGAATACAGAATATGGGCAATGCATTGACATTAATATTTTGCACAAATGAATGTCGTTTATATATACATACTCATATTCATTTAAATATTTTTTTTTAAATGATCCTTGGGAGCGGGAATCTAACATAAAGGTCCAGGCATTTATTCTCATGCTCAATTATAATATAATGACATATAGGTAAAACAAATATCTGCATTGTTTGTAATACTATAAATATTGCCTTTACAGAATAAAATCATGTATTTTAATTTTATTTGTCTAATAATTTGTAATGATTTATTTCAACGTTCCATAAATATTTAAGGTTTTTATATAATTACAAATCTTAAGTTATAGGAAACGACTAAATTTATTTTATTATTTGCAACCCGCCTCGGTGACGTAGTTGGCTAACGCGCTAGTCGTGTTGAGCTCGACCACCAAGGACGGGGAGATCGAGGTTCGAATCTCGGTCGGGTGAACTGGTTTTCCACTCTCCCTCCACGCAAATGCGGGTTCACTTCCTCTAATTCAACCTTCCCAATTCCTAGTCCATTAGCGTAATTAGTACCTAATGCATATAACCCAAACGGGTAGTGAGACGCGGTGCTAAATATTATATTATTTGTAATTTTACTGGTTGTTCTCTATGGGTGCGAAACGTGGCCTCTTAATTTAAATGACGAAAAGAAATTTGAGTCCAAAAATGGGTGAAGACAGTGGGTAGTGGAGGAGGCTACATAATGATGAGCTGCATATCCTGTACTTATCACCAGACATCGATAGGGTAATCAAATCTCGCAGGTTACGATAGGCAGGTCATGCAGCGCGAATCGGAGTATCTAGAACCGCGTTCAAGGTTTTGAATGGCAAACCCTATAGGGCACCCTACACGATCAGTAATACTGTCAGTATTATCGAGTCAGTAATTCCGTCAGTATTGTCAAATGCAACGATAACGATGGCATGACCCTACACGGTCAGTATTAATGACAGTAATACGGACCGAACTTATACGAACTCAAGTTGGAAACAACTCAGTGGAGGTCTAACTCGATTAGGAAAACATTATTATTTCTTGAAAAAATTCAACGTTTTTACACTTCTTAAAAATGAATAACATGGAAAAAGCGTGTTTAGCCATCATATTAGGTCTAAGTACGAAGAAGACTGTGAGACGTAAGCGTTGGGTGAAGGAGTGGCTAAAAAAACGTGATCAATACTCACATATACATTTATTAAGTGAGATACAACTTATCCATGCTAGTGATTACCAGAATTACTTTAGGATGAGTTCAGAAACTTTCAACATTTTAGCAGACAAGGTGAAGCCCTTTTTAGAGGGAAATAATACGAATATGAGAAATTGTATTTCTGTCAAAGAGAGATTAGCGTTGACCTTAAGATACCTAGCAACAGGAAGACATTTTGAAGATTTAAAATTTTAAGTAATAATGTCAACATCGTCAATCAGCTATGCAGTCCTGGAAACATGTAAAGTGCTAATAAAAGTTCTGCAAAACTACATAAATGATAGGCAGATGAATAAAACATTGCTTGTATAATATTTAACATAGATTTAATCAAAATTAATATACATGTATTTAATTACTATTAAGGTTGTTCAACATGGTATTTTTAAATTATAATTACAAAATAGTATTATCAGTGTGTGAAGAAAATAGAGACTTTAAATTATGCTCTTCATTTGAGGGCTGACAATTATTTAACTGTGTTTCACTAGGATTAGGCTGACAGTATAGTGGCTCGTTTGAATGCTGGTGATGATAAGGAGAGGGTAAGTTATTGTAAGAAGGAATTTGACTGGTCATATTTGTAGACTCTGAAGTAGACGAATAATAAATACTTGGACTTGTTAATTGAAAACTTTCATTTATTTTTACTGAGTCCTTGTGTAACGTTCCTAATTGAGCTTCGAATAAAACATCATTAATTGCCTTCTCTACGAACAATCGCTGCCTAGGATGAACATCTTTTAATTTCTTTGCCCACACTTTGGCAATGTCTAAATACTCATCATTGACATTTCCTTCTTTTGATGAATTCGCCAAATAATTACACGCGAGGCTGAGTAGCTCATTTTGTTTGGCTGTAGGGCCTTGTTTGTGTCTTTTGCTTCTTAGCCGGCTGTTGTGAAGGTAGGCCTACAATCGAGCTTGATGATGCAGCCATTGGTCTTGGGGTGGTGACCACTGTTGGTGTTTGTGGTAAAGGTGACCCACAGTGGTCCTCAGAATGCTGTTCTACCTGGTTAGCGTCCGTGCATTCAGCTTGTGGTGCCTGAAAATGAAGGATTACCCTCCTTTGTGGCAACCACTTACATGGTTACATTAGCTGGAAGTTCACACGAGCCAAGAAATTGTAGGGCGTTGAATACCCAAGATGTCGGTTGGTAAATCTCCTCGGATCCAGCTCCAGAGCATTTTGACGCTATTTTTTTTTATCTCTTTGCGGTAGTTGGATCTCAAAGTATTTATCTTTTTCCTAACATCTTCCTTGTTAGCGTCCGGCTTAATTTTCTGATAGACTCTAAAAAATTTTAACAGTGCCGAATTGCGCTTGTGTTTATTCATATAATCAGGACGACGAATGTCCCACAGTTCCGGGAGTGTTTCATATAATTCTATAAAGTTTTGTAATAACTCACGGTCATGGTCTTTGGCACATTTAACACCTAATAACATTGTTTCTTCAATTGCACTGTCATCTTCATCATTGCAGAGAGTAACGCCTTCAGAAACCTCCTCCATCGTTCGTGCTTTTACTTATACTGATGGAAAAACTGACAGTAATACTGATGCAAGCTCTCGCGCGTGGTATTACTGTCAATATCCCCCACCACTCAGCGATACTGATGGTTTTACTTCAAGAAATCTAGATATTCATCAGTACTTCTCATCATTCCATCAGTATTCACCCTACACGGTCAGTAATACTGTCACTATTTCTTAATACTGACAGTATTACTGATCGTGTAGGGTGCCCTTATGGGAAGAAACCACTGGGAAGACCCAGACGCAGATGGAAGGATAACATTTGGATAGACCTGAGAGAGATAAGGTGTTATGATATAGACGGGATAGAATTAGCTCAAATAGCGATAGGTGGCGTATTTTTGTGAGTGCGGTAATGAACTTTCGAGTTCCTAATAACACAGAGTAAGTAAGTATTAGTGGATATATCCTATAAAGTACTTTTAATTGAAAATTAGACCATATCACTGGACACGCGTACTAGATGTCAGACTCGTTCATAGCCATTGTTTGTGAACACGATGTTTGTGTGTTCAAACCCAGTTGAGGTTGACGGATTTTTAACCGGGCGATTAAAAAAAACGTAGCATGATTTCCTTTGGAGAGGAAGTAAAGCCGTCGCGTCGGTTCCATGTCGATCGTGGCATGTAAAATATCTCTGGAAGGTATGTTAAAATATCTTTTCCGGCAAAATTGTTAGGATATTTTTCGCTCGCTCGTATAAACCCATGATGTGGGAGGTCTGATAACCAACTCTAGCTGAAATTATTATATCACGGAAACTGTAATAATAAATAGCTGGAGTAACGAAGCTTTGTTGCGACCCCATGCTAAATATCAGGGTGCCTGGATTCATTAACGAGTGCAATTCTGCTCCGGCGCAAATTTAGAAATGGCGTAACTCTGCACCCAAGATACGCCTTATTAGTTGCTCCATTTCCGTATTCACTAAACAAGGCGCAAACTGAAAACAAGATTATGGTGACGTCACTATAAACGTCATCAATAATAGCGCTCTTTTCGACCAATCCTTGTGAAGAATTTACTTTCAAAGTCAATACTACTTTATTTTAAATCTAATTAAAATGACAGCAAATATACATAGATTTATAAGTATTTTGCTTGTAAACTAGCAATAAAATTAGAAGCAGCCTTTTTCTGGGTGCTTTACAGAAACAATATTAGTACGTTAATTTGTATGTATTAATATAATTAGTTTGAAGCTTAAGTTCCATTATAAAAACATTTATACAAATTTTAAAACTTATTTTAAAGCTATACTAACCGCCATATTTAGTGACGAGACGTATTTGGACTTGGAGGAATACAAACTTATTTGGATCTAGACAAAGATTACACAGTTCTTAGTTTTGTTTTGTACTAATACAAGAAATGCCATTGCGTTGTTTGAATGTAAAATTTCAACTGTAAAAGGTAAGTAATTGCTTTGTTACCACTATCTAAATTGAAACAAATTTTGTGCTCGACAAACGTAAGTTATTTTAAATTTTTTATTATTAATTGAAGTACAGTTAACTAATTATTGTATTTTAAGCCATGACGATAATATTCCGCCATTTAAAAGCATTGAAGTGACAATCATGCTTTAATAATTGCGTCTACACTCGGTCTTTCAAATACGTAATTACGTTGACAACTTTACCGTTTATTTTTTTAAATTTCAATCAGAACTCCTAAAGTTTAGAATAATAATTGTATATTTATAATTAATATATAATCTGCTTACCTTTATTTCACAATATTAAATTTTCGTTCTTTATTTTGATTAATAAACTGCCAACCCACCATTCTTTTTTTCTTTTTTTTAGGTGATTTTAACGCTGCCTGTTTTAGAGAGTGGTTTATTTCTGAACTGTTATGATCTTAATTTATGTTCTTGGGCGCTTATGACATCTGGTTGCCATTTGAAGAACTAATTGCCCCTAGCGGAAGAGATTATTATTCTAGTTTTAATTTTGGTGCGAAATTTAAATTTTAAAGATGATTTATGATTATTTTTCAAATTATTATAATAATTGATTTTTATAATAATACTATATTTCATTGTCTGGAGAGTTAATATTTAAAAAAAAAAAAAAAAAATTAGTTACAAATCTCAGCAGCTAGTGTTTTCTTAGGCCGGAAGTTATTTTAAAAATAAAGAACATGTTTGTGAATTGTTAATGGTTTGGTTTTGTTGACTGGCAAAAATGTGTTTAAAAGGAAGGATGGACTCCATTAGGGCCATCTTAAATATATTAACTTTCTATAGTTAAATATCATTTTATCACCCAAAACTTCCTTAAAACTAAGGACTAACCCTTAAGGAAGGGGATAGTTTCAAGGAGAATATATGTGAGGTATAAAACCTAGAATGTACAATTGTTACCGCAGACTGAGGTCACCAAGCTACATTATTGGACGAGAAAAAATAATGTATCCATCATCATCCAGTTATTAGAAGTGTCAAGTTATAATAATTATTTTAATAACTCAATATTTTAATCTAATATAATACCTAAATTAAGCCAGTTAGGTTATAATTTCATTTCAAGGGATATTTCTGTAAATAATTCATAATTTTATTTTTGTGTTTTATCATCACATTTCAAGTGAATTTTAAAACATTTCAATTGTTGCTTCACAATACTTATATTACTTTTATATCATATGAGGCATGTCTTATTAGGTAGGGTTTAGTTAAAGATTCTTTTTCACAATGATTACAATCACTATATACATCTCATGGTGCCATTGGTTTATTCATTATATTAATGTACATGGTAATTTTAATATTGTATCCCAGGTATAAATATTGTCTGCTGGTTGGATGTTTAAGTCAGGAATAATAATCTGTTACAAGGAGTCCTCTGGTGTAAGTATCCAACTTTAATTTTTTTTACTTTAGGTAAAGTCCAGGGGTCCTGAGAGAAGGAGTTTTCGTATCACTGCTGAGCATTTTATGGGGGATTTACTTATTTAATAAAAATCTACCTACCTGAGAAAACAAAAGGGGTTGTTAGTTGGCGCTCAGTACTTTATCAATTAAACAAAAATCATTTATTCATACTTAATCTTGGTCTATATCACAATCAATAAATACAAATAAATATTTTTTTCAATAAATTATTTTAGCCACATTGCGAAGATACAAGCATCAATCTCATCTTATCTGACTTGATAGTGACGCCCCGGTTTGAATCCAGACAGGGTGTATTAAGGCGTTATTTTTTATTTAATGGTGTATCTGTTCATTTCACCCCCATGTTGATACATATTTGCTAAAATTCTCCCTTTCTCAGCCCTACCCCATTAGTGTAAAATTCGGAAAGACTGGGCGGGAAGTAAAACACAAGAGAGCATAAATTATTATTATTATTATTATCACCCTGTCTTAACACCCGTTCGGTATGTACGTAAATATATCAATTAAACTAGTAGTGTGGGAATGAAGAAGGTAAAATTTTAGAATATTTATTTATTTAGTACCACGTCTTACTACCCGTTTGGGTTATACGCTTAAATACCAATTATACTAATGGGGTAGAAATTGGTAAGTTCGAATATAGAGGAAGTGGATCCGCTTTTGCGTGGAGGGAGAGTGGAAAACCATTTAAGAAAAAAACCAATTCACCCGACCGAGATTCGAACCACCCTTCACTCCCTCAGGGGGAGTTTTTTTTTTGTTTTGAAGGGGCGGTAAATTGTAAGAGGATAGTAAGGGAGCGTTTAGGTTTCTGTGGATATTCCTCGGCTACTTATATATTTTCACTAAAAGGCTTTGACGGAAATTAATACAAATATATTATAACATTTTACCTATACATATTCACACAAAAAATAAATTTGAATTCAGAATGCTCAATAAATTTAAGGTGGGTCACCTCAGCTGAGTTGATAGCGTGTTTGTCTAATGAGCCGGGTTCAATTACCGCCATTACCGATAAACATAACAATGCGGAAATGTGGGTTTCCCCTTTCAAAGTGATGTATTAACGGCCGGGGGCTGGGTGATGTGTCTGTTCTAGATTTAAGTTAGTTTATAAGTAGTGTGCTTATATGATCAGTCGGTTTAGAAAGTACACGTTAAATACCTCAAGTGAATGATAATGAAAATTATTTAAATGTAAATTAATGGAGCCAGCATTCAAATTCTAAGGGGTGGGCCCTAGGCTGAAAAAAAAAGTTGGGAGCCACTGGTTTAGACCACGTGTTCACCGATGAGGGTTGTAGAATTTTAAGTTGAGGGTGTTCATCTTGTCCTTTCTTGATTAACAAACTTTTTGTTCTGAAATATAATTTTTAGGAGACCTGCTTTGATATTTTCATAGCCATATAAAAATTAGACATTTTTATTGAAATTTGAATTATAATTGGTAAAACCTAAAAAAGAAAAAAAGTTGTTTCCATAGCAAGTCTCCAAGAATATTTATTTTAGAATAAAAGTTTGTTAACCAAGAGAGCACAACTTTTTTTTCCTAATTAAAAAGTATAATTTCAAAAAATATATAATATATAGAATCGCTTGATCACCTTAAATGGAATAGTATTATAGCTGATTATCTTCGACACTTCTTTTCAAAGAGGCGCAGAATCTCACATTTTTATTTCTATTTATTTTACGTGGTTAAGTAAAGTTCCTGATAGGAGTATGTTCCACCCGAGGATGTCGAGCTCCTCCGCGCAGATAATTAGTCCGATAGCGATGTTCGAGTTCCTCAACGACACCTGAAGGAGGGGATCTTCACACAGTAAATTACAACATTAAATAAGAACGGCATTCGTTAACGCATGAAAGGTTAGGTTAAGTTAGGTTGGGTAAGAACCATAAGTATATGTAGAAATTAGCCAACTATACTTATAATCCATTCCTTCAGGTGTCGTAAAGGAAC
>CABEEJ010000297.1:51994-66437 GCA_901482245.1 Timema douglasi | reverse complement strand
TCCCCCCCCCCCCTTACTTGATCGTCAAAGCAATTGCAATCCAAAGTGTAATTAGAAAATACTTTACACTCTTTAATCCTAAGAGAAATTATATGTGGTGTTTTATATTCATATTAATAGGTGAATCGTGATTATTTAACAAATAATATTAACACCTAAGTAACGATCAACGTCTTTATGTGATTAATTTGATCTTATATTTACATGGATACATATTCAGACAAACGGATTAATTCTCATATTAAAATGCAGAAAATATTAACTAAAATAGTATACAGCAAGAAACAGCACATGGCCGACTAGTTAATTTATATTGAAACCTGTTTCTTAACATTTTATTCTAACTGTGAAATTTAGTTTTGTTTGGCCTCTCATCCCGCCCCCTTAGGTTGAGTGGAAACACATTTCGGTTCTAGTGAACTTTGGACATTGTGAACCGAACCAAACCAAATATCTGGGTTCATAGTGGCTCGCTAAAAGCTGAGTTGACTGATAGTGAACTTTGGACATTGTGAACCAAACCAAATATCTGGGTTCATAGTGGCTCGCTAAAAGCCGAGTTGACTGTATTTTGAATTAATTAAACCCTATGACCTAAGGTGTGTGTAATTCCAAACCCCAGAAAAACAGATTTGGAAAGTATCAACGTTCTATTTCGTGAAACCCCCGGTTGTGTACCTCGAGTGTATTTAAAATAAATCAAATATGTTGAGCCTAATGCCTCAGACCACTTGTTAAATGGGAAGTGCATCTTTAAACTCAATTAACCCAACAATTTTAAACTTTAAATAAGTAGTTAGGGAAATCTTTAGAGTATGTACGTTGACCTTTTTTTTTCATCTTTAGCGAGCCTAGCGGATTAGAGATGTGACTATCTTTCCGGGTAGCTAAAGAACTAAGAAACATAGGTAATAGAAAACTTTGTAGTAATCACTTTCTTTGGTTGTTGGTCCGGAATAGTGTCAAACGGGGGACCATGAACATCTTAAACTTTGTATAGTAATTTTATTTAGTGACACTTGCGTATGTGAACCTCTGGGTTTTTAAAAAAAATTATACCCTACTAGTTATATTAAAATGAAATCTTTGCCTTTTTTTTTGTTTGTTTGTTGTTCAATCACATCCATACCCCTGCACAAATTGTTGTGAAATTTCGCAAGGATATAACTTGTACTTCCGGTTAACATATAGGCTAGACACAACTTACGTCCGTCAATTTTCTTCAAGATAGCGGATACTCTTCTTTTTGGCCTTTTTCGAAGCGTATGTATTTGGATTTTCATTAACTTTTAAGGGTTCCTAGATACAATTATATCATACATTATGGCTATAACTAAGATACCTAAAAATCTTAAATCATACTAATAAAATCATGGATTTTAACACTTTAACCTCCTTTAAAAAAAAGGGACTTAAGGACTAAAATTTTCATAAAAAGGGACTTAGGGACAAAAAATTTCAAAAATGAGGGACTTGAGACAAACATTTTTTGCACGTTAAAGAAAATAATCAGGAAAATCAGATTTTTTGTTATTGTTATTAAAACCCCTATTAATTATTTGCCAGTTAAGAGAATACCTGAAATGCATGTTGTATTCAATATTGATTATATTATTAAATGGAATAGAATAATAAATATTTTACTCTACAAGTTTTTTATATTAGATATTATTATAATTTTGAATTATGATAATTAATCCCACAAAAATGCATTCAGCTGTGTATAGAATTTGTGTGACACCTTTAGAAGGAAAATAAACTATCACAAGAGGGTCAAATCAAATTGTGTTTTAAGTATAAAAAATAATTGTTTATGGCTTATGAGTAAGTCCTTATTTTCATAATATTTCACACCAAAAAGTATAATGTTGGATTTTTGTTAATTTTCATTATTATTATTATTATTATTATTAAATAAGTTGGCCCTATAGTATAAACAATTTCAGATAAACTCCTGGATGGGGAATGGGTTACATTTGTATTTTATTTCAATAAACTTTTGCTTAGTAACTAATAGGAATATCCTTTACAAAATACAGGTCTAATATTACAGATTACAATACCAAATATTATTTAGTATTCTTCTATGCTGGCGGCCAGGGTTCGATCCTCGGTCCCGGCAAAGATTTATCTGATTACCAAACCCTTCCTTCACCTCTGACAAGACATCTTGTGAATGTGTGAAATTCCAGGCCACCACCGTGGTTCGGATTCCACGTTAAACTGTAGGTCCTCCATTTCATCTCACAATCACCCTACCATTACACATTAGCGTAAGTGCGTATAACCCGAACGGCTAGTAAGACGCGGTGCTAATAATAATAATAATAATAATAATATTTAGTATTTTCTAACTTAATGAAAGTAGCAATTACAAAAAATATAACAAATTTTAAATATTTTACATAAAGTAACAATACAACTTATGGCAATGTTTTAAAGTTACTAATAAAGTGAACGTTTTTACAAAGTGTAAATCAAAGAAGAACCAGCAAATCTGAGTAAAAAAATAATTCGGTTATAGAAATATATAAAGGAGATTAGCAGTGGCGGCAAAGGTGGAAATTAAAACAGATTAAATGCTGCACATTAAATACATTATATATTAATGTGTCCTTTAAATTCAAACATAACGTAAGTTGGTTTTTTGGTTTTAATCTTTTTTGTTTCTTAATCTTTAGGCTGTTTATTGAAATACGATGATATTTTTGAAGATTTCTTTTCGAACACTTTTGCAATTGAAACTACTTGTTGAGAGGCTTCACTTTTATTTGTCCTTAAACCCTTAACACCATAAAATACCCTGGTTCAAGGCTCAATTATTAATATTTCTTCCGTTCAATTGGTGAAGCTAATCTCTTTGTAGCTCCATCAAAATAATTATAAGCAGCATTTTTATTTTATTTTTGTTTATTATTTTCTATAAGATCTTTGGATATTTTTTTTTAAATTATGTGCTATCTTTTCTACTTATTTTCTCTCTGTATCTTTCCTAAGTCTCTCTTTATTAATCTTGTCTGTTTCTAAGAAAGTATTATAACTATGGTAGGCATTTCTGGTCATAACCAAAAGTAAACTAGAAATGTATACTAAATAAGTAGCTCTTCATTCCAGACAAAATGTTTAGCCTAGCGTTGATTTCACGTTCATTCATTACTGCTTTATCACTTGATAGCACTAGAGCTGATGTTGAAAACCCTCTTTGGATTGAAGCACAAGTGAGGTTCAAATGTCCCCTCAGTGTACTTTATTGGGCGCAATAATTTAAATAAAATGGCACCAAAATTAATTATATCCAAACATGAATATTCTCAAACAGTACACGTTCAGTTGGAGATGAATTATTGTAAGAAATGTAAATTAACAAATGCTAATCAACTAACATCAACTTTATTTTATCGGCTTATTAGTAATTTTGATCAATAAAAAGTGACTTGGGGACCAAAATGTAAAAAATAGGGACTTTTAGAGACCAATTTAAAAAAGGGGGAATTAGGGATCACCCCTAAAAGCCGTGTAGTATAGAAACATTAAATGGTGCATATCTGTATGTTTCTCAAACAAGCCCAAGCAACTTTATAATTGTAGGATACATAAGATTTAAAAAATGCCAGGAATGTGGTGGGATTATTCCAAATGCCCCAATAATTCTTAAATATCTGAAATTTCTAAGTGTAGTTTGGTAAAATGAAGGATTTAGAAATTTCTAGAACTTAGGGTAAAAAAATACTTCGCACTGAACCTGTTTCGGTGGCCACATGGTCTAAGGCGTCACTCTGGCAATAGATTATACTGCCGTTGACAGTGAAACCGGTATTTAAATTAAAACTGTAAATTAATTTAGAAAACTTGAAATATTTAATTACATAATATAGAGGGACAACCATAATAATATGGACATTTATAATCTTTGTACAACTGTAATGTTCTTATGTTCAATACGTTATTATAGCAATATATAGATATATATAATTTAATGTTCTATATCTTATGATCGCTCTTACGAAAAGATTGCTTTCGTTTGTGAACTCAGTTTATGGAAAGATTAATGTCACGTTTCAAAGATTGTTTTCAAAATGTATTGGTTGACATATTTGTTTGGGCAATGGAAATTATATAAAGAGTGCAGCCGGATGTTGAACATCATAATTCGATATAGTTATTATATCTGTCTGTCCACGTGAATTATTCGAACACTTCTAAATATCTTAGATATATAAAATTCGGCATGCCGATCGTTCTTTAAAATGTTCTTTAGAAAAGTCCTAAAATCGAAAATTGAATATGGTGGATTTAAAATAGTGGATCGAAAGGCCAAACATATTGAAAATGATTAATTCCTTTGCTATACCGTAAACTGTTACAGTTCTATGTAACTTACATTTGTTTTAACTCTTTAACAACCAATTATTTATGTAATGCTATTCTTCTGTCTTTTTTAGTTAGTAATAGTAGTCTAGGTCACAAATATTGTGTAGAGAGATGTTATAAACGTAATCTTCAAAGGAAATTTTAGCTTTCCACACATATTTAGATTATAATCTATTATTTGATGCATTTTATTCAACCTACTTTTCACGTTTTGTTACACAATTAAAAACAATAAAGGATTGATATTTACACATAATTTAATATTTGGCTACCTTTCTCTGTGATTAATTTTGTATAGCCAACCATAAAAGAACAAAGTTACTCGATAGATTACCCGTTTGAAGAAAGGTTACATAAGCTCGGTTTCTCTGCGTATTTGAATTTTCGTGGTGTTTTCTTTTCTTTCCGGGTAGTATATAGAACATCAAATAATCCATTTTTATTATGTCTGTCTGTCCACTTGTTTGCTTCTAGTAAACTCAAAAAGTATTCATAGGATCGAGACGGGACTTGTTCTGTGTTACTCCATATTTTTTCAGAGAGCCCTGGTAAGCTATACACAGCATCGCTCTATCTCATCAGCGAGTAAAGTATAGTCGAAAAAAACCGGGAGTAAGTAGTGAACATCATCGCTGCAGATATTGCCGGTAAATAATATGGCACGTGATATGAGCTGTGTTGTGGGGGAGAAGAAAATGGAGGCGAGCCCGTGTTTCTTTTTGAATCTTCGTAAACAAATAAAACTATTTTCTTGAAGTTTTATTCTTTTCTAGCATTTGAAGATGTCGAATGTGTTTATGTATTATTTTTTGGTGAGCGAAGCAGCGGGCAGACGGTAGTGGGAAATAAATTAAACCTTTGATAAACGGATAATTAATTTTCACATATTATGTATTAGTTCATTAAATAGCTTTCGTGACTCCTTCGTTTGTGCAAAGGACCAAATACATAATCATATTTTTAAATTTGTTTAAATTGTGTTTTTAATAGGAATAACTCGCCTCGGTGGCGTAGTTTGTTAACGCGCTAGTCGTGTTGAGCTCGACTGCTGAGGACGGGGAGATCGAGGTTCAAATCTCGGTCGGGTGAACCTGGGGTGGTTTTTCCTGAATGGTTTTCCACTCTCCCTCCACGCAAATGCGGGTTCACTTCCTCTAATTCAACCTTACCAATTCCTATGCCATTAGTGTAATTAGTACTTAAAAAGCGCATAACCCGAATGGGTAGTAAGATGCGGTGCTAAATATTATTATTAGTAATAGGAATAATTTCGGTAGTGCTATTTAAATTTCGGAATATGCATTTAGTGAAAAACTTCAAATGGACATATTATTTTTTACAATTTTTAAAATATAAAACATATTGATATGTGTCCTCGATAAGATAAATGTGTAAGATTTAAATCACTGTTAGGATTACATTTCTCAAATAAAAAATAAAAAATAATTTGAGTATGTTTCAAGAAAATAAATAAACTTTTCTATTTATGATAGTGAAATTATAAATACCAAATATTATTTAAAAAGGGCTAGCTAGCTATTGTCTAGAAAAATTCCCGTTTAAAAGCATTCATAATAGCAGGCACAACTCTGCTCCCGGTTCGCAAGAGATATGGCAGTTAAAGGGAATAGAAAACATCTACAAAATGCCGGAAATGTGTGCACTGCATTCGCATTTGAACGATTATTTGAAACTTTCCGCGGTGGTGATGGGGGACAAAGCGACAAAGTTTCTTGTTAATAACTACAGTATACCCTATTAAAACAGAATGAAGATTTGTGCACAGTGATTATCTATGAAGCCGTTCTAAATAGGTCAAAAACTGCCTATTCAATGCAGTTTTTATCCAAATATAATTTAATATTCTAACAATATTCAGTATTAGAAAACTTCTCTTTATCTCCATTAATATTTTATCTGAAATGATCCACGTGTAATATTTTCGTGTAAATTTAAGATTTCTAGCCGTCTGTATCAAAGAATTTTTTGGCATGTGATGTACGCTCTTAAATGAGATACAATCTGAACGCCATTGTGCCATTTTACTTGCGCAAGTGCATTTAATCTACTAATTAATAATTTGTTCCTTAAAATATAATATATAAACTGTTTTTAATTCAGTTAGTCTTTTCTATTTATAGAAAGCACCTTTAATTTATGTTTTCTCATTCAATGGAAGGTTTTCACCACAGAATTATTTAAGATGCCAAAGGTTTTAAAAGACCAATTCCCGTATTTACTAGTCATTTTTAATGCATATGTTTATCTTGATGTATTCATTGAATAGTTATCTATTTTAAAACCATTTATCTATACTAAATATGAAGTGAATTGTATATGACCCGCTTCAGTAGTCGCGTGGCCTTACGCGCTACTCTCGTATTGCACTAACTGCCAAAGATAGGGAGAACGGGGTTCGATCCTGGTCGGGTACATTGAGGGTGGTTTTTCCTAAATGGTTTTCCACGACCTTCCCACCCAAATTCCGGTGCATTTCCTCCATTAAACCTTCCCAATCCCAAAACCATTTGTGTAACTATTGCATAGGCGTATAACATTAACGGGTAGTAAGACGCAGTGCTAAAAAAAATGTATAATAATTTAAACAGAAATATTTAGAAAACTATTTAAAATAATGAATGCTATATCTAGATTTTATGTTCAATATTGTTTTGCCCTTTAAACAGGTAGAATTCGATAAAAATTATTAGGGCTGCAATTTGAGAGAATTAAAGTCTTGAGATAGTTGCGTCAGGTAAATTACACACAGGGCCAGTTCCATAGTTAGTTATTACGTCTCAAGTGTGAAGTTATACTAAATATAAGACGACACCTTCTTAAGCCAGAATAGAATGAGTCATATTCATATGCGGGAATGATACATTTTATTCGAGTTAAGGAAGGTGTCGTCTTATATTTAGTATAACTTCACACTTGAGGCGTACTAAGTCAACTATGAAAATGGCCCTTAATGTTTATGTTGTAACGTCCATTTTCATCATGTACTGAAGTTGATAGTGCCGGTACTGTACTAAATATTCTATTTTAATAAAAATATGCATTAAGGACCTATAAACAGAATGTTTGAAAAAATGTCTTAACAATCAATGTCATATAAAGAGTATTGTTCTCAAATTAGCAAATATTTATTTATATCTCGAATTTATAAGAAAGGTAAGACATTTGATTAAAAAATTATGGAAATTTCATGTATTTTCAATGTATATAATATTTTCTACGAGAATTTTTTACTCTTGAGTATTCATAATATCATGAAACAATTTGGTCAAAATCAATTTGATTGGATTCATACAGAGGCAAACAAAATTAAATTTTCTTTTTGATATAATTTCAAATAAAATTCTACACAAATAATATTTAAAATGTTTGCATATCACTCAATGAACTAAAGGATATGACATATTATTTAATTGTTATTAAATCTAAAACATAGGATCATTATAGATAAACATAAAAATAATAAAATTTAACGTTCGTTTATCATTTAACATAACTGATTAAAAAAATGTGTTCTTGTTAATGTATTTCTATAAGTTACAAAATGAGGACTGCTAAATATTATCTGAGTACAATCCCTTTAAATCTAGAACTATTTTAAGAATTTCTTTTCTTTTCTTTAATTAATATGTAAAAAGTGTACTCCTCCCATTCAAGATTTCCTCGCCTGCCTATATTAAAGACGGTCCAAAATTTCGCTGCGGAATAATTAAATGTGTAATTCATTTCAAACACCCCTTAAAGCTCAGCAAGGGCAGAAATTCAAAACAATAAAATTGTTTCTCATAGTAAGATTAAAGAACCGAAGGGAATAGCTAAAAAAAAACCTTACATTTCTGTTTGGATACAAACAGATATAAAAAAAAAAGTAGACCTATATTGGGTTCGGTTTTCTCCACCTAATCCTTTCATCAATTATAATCAACCTCGTCCTTTAGTGCTTACGTCCTGTTTCCAAGTCCTATTCAGCGGTTCCTATAGTTCCACTACCCTCTCCAATTACTTGTCGATGAATTCCCTCCATCCTTCCCGTCTCCCTTTTCTGTTTTCTCTTCCGGGGCCTTTCACCTAACGCCCCCCTCTTCCCCCCCCCCCATCAGTTTTCTGCACACTCATTCTGATCTCAAAAGCTTGTTTTCACTCCTCCACAAGCCTCTCCACTCCACCCCTCCTCCTTCTCTAGAACTTTACCACCCTTCTTTCGCTCGTCAATGTTTTAAGTCGACTCTCCTTTTCAGCATTCTGTAAACATTTCCAACTTTAGTTGTTGTTGTTGTTGTTGTTTCTGGTCTTGTTCGTCAATTCAATCTATTCCAAGAGTTTTAAAATATAGGGTGACCCATCAATTAAACTATTTTTGCAGTTGCTACAGTACAATTTTCATGGAAGGGGTGTTTTAGAAAAGAAAAAAAGAAAATGCTGCAAAATTTAATAACATTTTCATATTTTATCCGTTTTATTTTAAAATTGAACTGTGTCACGGTTATTTTTCTTTGTTGTCGAGCTATTATGTTATTGATTATCGCTTATTTTCTTAAAGCATTTTTTTTATGTTTGTGTATTTTGTATTTTCTTCAATCGAGTTTTCGGATATAATAGTAAAACAAAAATGACTCACCTGCTGATGACTGGGATTTCTAGTTTCGAATCCCTGACGGGTGTACTGAAGGTGGTTTTCATGAATGGTTTCCAACCCTCCTTCCACGCGAATTGCAGGTAGATTACCTCTAAAAGGGTTCCTTCCTCATCCCTACCCCATTAGAGTAATTATTACATATGAGGATAACCTAAGCCGGTATTGAGACGCAGAAATAAAACAAATACAATAATAGGTTACGGATGAAGAAACGTTAGTTTTGAGAAAGTGTACACGAATTTGCCTACAAGAAGAGCGGGAAACCACCTAGTAAAATCTACCTTGAGTTTACCCAGACCGGATTCGAACCCCTACCTACAAGTAGCTGGCAAACCAGTCCAGATAATTTGACTCACCTATACGTGTGACACGTTTTTAATTAATTTATTTTTTAGATTAAAAATTGCTGTACAACTTCACAAGTATTTGTCTCGTTTGTGTGTTCGTGTCTATATATTTTTGAAAACCTTCCATAACTTGGGGTTATTTACAAATTTAGCTTTTATAATTATGTATATAATAATGTTATGATTTTAAGGGTATGGTCGAACTGGTCCGACGGTCAAGACATTCCAAAAGGAATGTTCGAGCCCATTCCGAAGGGTCTTGACGAACTAGTCCGATGGCAAGCTCGCAGGTAGCAGCTGGACCACCCAATTAGTAGTGGCCAGCTCGACCGTACCCCGGCTGGGAATCCCTCACCTCCCACTCGCCCAGGTGGCCAGTGGTCACTCAGTTGTCAGTTGTTTGCAGAGTGGTGTGCAGTGATGTTTTCAATGTTAAGTGAGAGAGGGTGTAAATTAGTGGTGCATGAAGGTTTTAAATATTCTAAGGCGGACAAGACACAAGTACATCAACCTAACATAACCTAACATAACCTAACCTAACCTGCTAAGTACAGCACTCCCTCCCCTCCCACCCTTTTGCAATAACCATCGGACCAGTTCGACAGTGACCCTTGCAATCCCTCGCACTGGCCATCGGACCAGTTCGACCTTTCTAATTGGGTGGTCCTTCAACCATCGGACCAGTTCGACAACACCCGATTTTAAATGGCCGTGAAAACAAAAATATAAATTGTATAATTTTTTATTAATATTTTTTTAGCGTATAGAATATATGACCGTGATAAATGCAGCATTTAGTTCTGTCTCCGGGTATGTATACTTTTAGCCGCTTTGTAGGAACAGAGTGTACTTCGGAGGTTGTCTACACGTCATACCACGCAATGAGATGGCGTAGTGATTGTGATCATGAATGGAAAAAGTCAGTGGAAATATTAAACCTAACTTAAACCTAACTAACCCTAATTAATCAGACCATATTGATCATATGAACTGTTATGCTTTCAGGAAATATACCTATTCTACAACTGGGTATCGAACCAAGAACCTCTAGATCAGCAGTCATGCCCACTGACCACTTGATCAAGAGGCCGGTCGTATTAAAGAAAAATGTTGACAAGATTAAATCAAAGCTATGTAGAGGGAAAAAAGTGTTATGTAAGCGTTGTGTGTATGGATAAGGAGATGTCCCTTTCCCATCACTGGCCTATTAAATTAACGATTTTACGTATGTTAAAGAGATAAACATCAACATTTAAATGAATTTCAATAAACATGTCTAACACCTACAGATTTCAAAATATTTTATTGCAAAACAAACAAAAAAAAAATCTTCTTCGGTGGCCGCATGGCCTAAGGCGTTTCGTTCGTAATAGATTAGACCACCGATGAGAGCGAGATCGGAGTTCGAATCCCAATCGCGTGTACTGAGGGTGATTTGCCCTAAATGTTTTTCCACTCCACCGCCACGCAAATATGGGTACCCTTCCCCGAAATGCATCCTTCCTCATACATAATTCAAAAGCGTAAGTAGTATATAAGTGTATAACTAACTAAAAAATAATAAAAAATACATCAAAAAAATGTTGCAAAGGAAAAATAAATGGTATTGAGCACCGCACATACTTTCATACTCCTACCCCTAAAAAAAACCTCTGAAGTACCTTATTATTATTATTATTATTATTAGCACCGCGTCTTACTACCCGTTCGGGTTATACGCACTTACACTAATGTGTAATGGTAGGGTGATTGTGAGATGAAATGGAGGACCTACAGTTTAACGTGGGATCCGAACCACGGTGGAGGCCTGGCATTCCCCAAAGTACCTTATTAAAATCCTGTATCTCCAGTTTTAGCTCGATAGTTACATGGTTTCAGCTCTATTTATTTATCACCGTGTCTTTCTACCTGTTCGGGTTGTACGCTTTAGTATTAATTACGCTAATGGGATAGGAAGTGGGAAAGTTGAATACAGAGGAAGTGAACCCGCATTTGCGTTGAGGAATAATGTAAAACCATTTAGGGAAAACCACCCCCAGTTCACCCGAGCTAGATTTGAACCTCAAGCTCCCTATCCTCATCAGTCCAACTCAACACTAAACTAGCGCGTTAGCTAACTACGCCACTGAGGCGGGTGTTTCGGCTCTAGTACCAATAACAGACAGACTGTATTGTTAAACCCCATTTTTCGGGTTTAGGGGGGTCATGAAACGTCGATATCCATCAAATTCGTCTTTTTTCTTCTTTTTTTTTATGATCACAATATCTTTTCACTCCATAGGGTCGCGATTAAGAAAAAGAGAAAGCATATTTCTGTCATAATTTAAAAAAAAAAGCGAAATTAAACATCAAATTGGGTTTGTTTCTTGCAATAATACAAAGTTTAAAACTTTAACTATTTTAAATAAATACAGTGGTTTAGAAACTTACGCAAAAGAATTGTATAAATATTTCACATCACCACCACAGAGATTTCACCCTAATTAATAATAATGACCATTATTGTGTTAAGGTTTAGACGGATCAGGTTTATCCCTCGCCTACATATAGATATATATATATATACACAATATAGTATATATGTATTAACATACTTCTTTAGTAAATAAATTATTTTTGCGTAGGTATTAGCTCGGAATGAGCTAGACTGCCTTTTGGCGGCAGGGGGTAGGGTGGGGTAGGTAGCCAGCTCTTTGCGCACAAGTTCATTAAAATGGTAATGTTTTGTGTTAATTATAAACCTGGTATGGATTAACTTTGTTTGGAGTCTGCTAGCCTACCTTCATTCTGTGTTTCCTCCTTATCACCCCTCGAGCCCGCTTTTTTCTCTCTCTTTACTCTTACGGCGGGATTTTTTAATTCCTTTAGAATAATAAAAGGCGTGATGGAGGGGGGGGGGAAGGAAACATCGCAAAATAACAAAATACCACGGGAGCGTGCAAAAACTTTGATCAATTACATGTGAAAGAGACAAGTTTTAATCCTGTTCGAGACAGATTCTACTCATCACGTGTTGTGTAAAGAGTGCAAAATTTTAAGAGTGAGCATTAAGTGTATAATGCGTTCTAAACAACTTTAGGATTGAGTTCAGCGCAGCCGGAGTGTGAAGTGGGAGGTTCATCACATTATTGACCAATCCGTGAAGGGTAGTTGTCATAGTAAACGATGCACGTTGCCAGATTTCTTGACACTCACTGAGGATCCTTGCATAGTAGTAAGGCGCAGACCCCCGCAATGTGGCAACTATGCTCCCCTGCCTAACCACCACACGATTCTTAAACCAGTTTAGATCGCAGTTTAGTCTCTGATGTATTTAGAGTAAAAATATACATATATATATAGTGCTGTAACAACACGAGAGTGTGTAAGTTTTAACCTAATCTAACAAGACTAGGAGTGTGTATTATAAGAGAATGCAAGAGTATCCGCCTTTAAGAGGATTGGGAAACAAAATCATGGAATAAAATTAAATCTTGACCCTTCCCGAGTACCCGAAGCGATGGCCGAGTGGTTCAAGGCCTAAGTTTAATATTGCCCTCGATCAAAGTTAGCGGTGAGGATTTAGGGGTTCGAATCTCGGCTGGAGAGCGATTCACCAAATTTATTTTCCCCTATGTATGTTCTTTACAACCACGCTGATGCGGGTGCATTAACGACTTGGATATTTTGAAACTATCTTGCGAAGCGGGTTACATCTTAACTTGACGCACTTAAGCAGTCAAAGCATTATCACACTTAAGACATTAATGTACGAAATAGAAAGAGAGGGAAGAAAATTAAAGGTACACCCTGTGAGGCATCTTGTTTATCCACTGATAACAATCCCCATCTTCTTCTGACGAGTTTACACACTCACTATACTATTCGCAGTTTGAAAACATTGACTTGTTTTTTTTAAATTACCCTTTCTTGTTTCCTATTTTTGATATACATAAGCTATCAAGGACTTTTTTAATCTACATTCTGACAGGAATATCCTACAAGCCATTTGTGTGACTAAGCCAGGTAACCCAAGTTGTAGAGGAATTATAAAAAATTCGTTTACAAAAATACTACTTCAAGATAAAAACTATAATTTTGTAACACTGTTGGATCATTTCTAGAATTTATTGAAGAATTTATAGTTTTTTTGTTTCAATCTTATATCTTTAAATCTCGTCTGAATTAAACGTAAATTCACTAGCATATGAAATCTTATCTTGATCTGTCATGGCGCCACAGATAGGCAAGTCCTTAACTTTGTGTTTTTTTGTGCACCGCATCTTACCACCCATCTGAGTTAGCTGCGTATTTACAAAATAAGATAAGGGGTGAAGAAAGTTCCCTTTGAGAGGTGGTGTAGACACATTTACATAGAGGAACTGGGGAAACCATTAGATACCCTTAAATAAATATTTTTCTCGGAAAAACAAATAATTAATTTTGTCAATCTTATGAAACATTTTTTTCATATATGAATTTTAAACAACTTTGTTGGAGACATTTCTTAGAAAAAACTCAAAAATGTTCAAATATATATAATCAGTATACTTCCCTTGAGTTCGGGAACACGTCAAAAATAAAAAATCTATTATAATTTCAAGGTCAAGAATTTTCACTATTACAATACTTTCTTTAGATGATAAAGCAAACATTATTTAATTATAAAACTATAAAATATAAGACTGAAAGGGTTTTAATATTTCAAGCTTGCTAAAGTTGTATTTTCTTTTGAAATGGCCTTCGGGTGAGAGAAGAAGCGGTGATGTGAAAATAGCTTCGTCCATTTTTCTATGCATTTTCTTTTATTCTCATTATTATTATTATTATTATTATTCTACTGTTGGGGTAGTTTTGGTCCTTGGAGTGTCTTGCACACATTTTGTTTCGTTGGAGTTGTATTGTAAATTTGGAAACATTCACTGTGTTAAAAAAATATAACTATAGAATATTACTTTTTTTTTGTTGTTAAATTTTTTTTCCCCCCTGGCCCGTCGAGACCAGAAGAGGACAAACTTGTGAAGTGCCGCTACAAGCTAACGCAGCCACCAAAAGAAGAAGAAAAAAAAGGTTTAAATAACCAGATTTCCCC
>CABEEJ010000297.1:33328-49784 GCA_901482245.1 Timema douglasi | reverse complement strand
ATTTATCTGATTACCAAACCCTTCCTTCACCTCTGACAAGACATCTTGTGAATGTGGGGAATTCCAGGCCTCCACCGTGGTTCGGATTCCACGTTAAACTGTAGGTCCTCCATTTCATCTCACAATCACCCTTCCATTACGCATTACCGTAAGTGCGTATAACCCGATCGGGTAGTAAGACGCGTTGCTAGCAGTAATAATTCAATGGTAAATAAATGTAATATAAAAGGAAATTCGCGTTTTGAGATATTATAAATGGTACAGTTCTATAAGGATAGTAAAGGATTTATTGACAGTTATAAAAGTTACTAGACATTTTTTATTCAACCCGTCTCGGTGGCCGCGTGGTCTAAGGCAGGGGTGGGTAAACCTCTAGACATTGGAAGGTCGCATGCCACTTAAAGGATTTCTCAGAAGGCCGCACACTTCCTGTAAAGTAAATGTAAAAATTATAAAGAAGTGATTTATTTAAATATAAATTACTGTCCTCTTAGGAACCCATAAAGGAGTGGACGGATTCTAGTCTACTTTTTTTATTTTTTACTAAACGAGGACATATTTTTTTAAAGTATATATTTATTGCATTTCTAAAAAAATATATATCTAAATTATAGAATGTGTGAAAGAAAACTTCTATTTTTTTACTTTTTCTCGAGGTTTTCCTTGATGAAATATGACAGAGTATGTATAATATTTAAACAATGAAGATATATATATATATAATTGACAAAATAAGTGAGAAGGGAACATAAACCATACACTCGATAGAGAGATAGGGGTTCTAATCCCGGTTTGGTGTACTGAGGGCGGTCGTTCCTCCACGTAAATACGGGTACTATTCCACTAGATTCTACCTTCCTCATCCCTAACATCATCTTAATTAGCTCATATGCGTACAGCCTAAACAGATAGTAAGATGTGGTGCTAAACTACTATACACAGAGTGTTCGGAAACTCTACGCCCAAACTGCACAAATAGTTTGTTTGAACCAAAAGTAATCCAAAATACCTATACACTTACATCCTGAAAACTAAATTGTGTTGGAAGATTCAGCGTACAGCGCCTGTAGAACAAAGCTGTGCAAGCATGCGTGTACAACAGGTTGCATATGAGTTAGGCGGATGGCACTGCATACCTCGACATCTAGGAGCACGGCAGCAGAACATACCCCAATTAATAGTAAACAACACACCAGTCCATTTAGAAATGTGAATACGTTCTGAAGTTCATCGTTAACGGTCCTACATCACAGAACTTGTTTGTCATTATTAAATGTGCAGTGCTGCGCCTAGCTCCTATGCAACGTGTTGTACACATATGATTGACAGCTTGGTTTTCCCGACGCTGTACGCCGAACTTTTCAACACAATTTAATAGTATCATATTTTTCCGGATATGTATAGATATTTTGTATTACTTTTGGGTCAAACAAACTATATATGCAGTTTTGGCTATGCATTTTCGAACACTCTGTATATAATGTGTACATATACGTCAATTTATGTAATCTGCAACGTTCACTGCTTATTTTCTTACAGTTTCTTCTAATCAGAATCCTACCATAGAAGATGGGTGATTTTTTTTAAATATAAGAATTAAGGGAAATATTTTACATACAAAATAATATATAGGATAATCATGCATTTGTTTATGTTTTTAATAGAAAATTCTACAATGATCTACATTTCCCCCTTTTTAATTAATCTGCCTGCTTGTAGTTCCACAACTTGTTCTAATCGGAAAATAATTATCTTTCATGGTTCTCTGTGGTGCTTTAAATTATATACATATCTACTAAAAATTTTATATATACAACTATACTTTTGATATTTAAAATTGTGCGTCCTCACTAAGTAATTTCCAGCATCTGCCTCGTTTGAAAACAATGGCATAAAAAGCTTTTTAAAAAAAGCAGGTTAAGGCGTGAGCGGATAGAGACGGGTTACGTAGTGGTTTGGTTACGTCTGATCCGTAACCTTAATCCAAAAAGATAACATGACAAGATAGTGTAGTAATTACGAGGTCACGTTATTTACGCTTATGACTCTCTCTCTCTCTACAGTGCAAACGATACGATCTTTAATTACAGTCCAAACAGGGTGATATAACCCCTTACTCTCCTCCCACCCCCCTCCTTTCCGACCTTCTTCAGACTCACCCCTTTATGCTCTTTATTTATTATTCTGGAGAGTCAGCCAACCCCTTATACTCTTTGTACCACTTGAATAGCCGGTAAGAAAGTCATTGCTATGCAGTCAGTGCAGCCAGTAAGGACTGTATAAAAAAACAACTTCCCCTCCAGTATTTTCCCCTTACCCCCCACAACTACCCACAACGAACTCTCCTGACACTATATATTTCCCTCCCTTTAAACATTTGTCATTGACGTGAAACCACTCCAAGGGTCAATTCTTCTATTGTTCTTTCATGATATTTGAACCACTTAGCACGTTGTTTGGCGGTTGAATTGTGGTTACTCCTTCTACTAGAAGTACCCCCTCCCCCTTGCCCCTACACCCCTTTAAAATAAGAACGGAGAAGGGTCGGCAATGGTGAGGATTTTATTTTTAAAGGGTGGGATTAAGTGGGTGGAAAAGGGGTAAGGTTTTTTTTTAGGAGAGGGGGAGGGAGGCGTTTGAATTCAACGAAAACCATTGAAAGCTAATGTTAAAAGAAACTTTTAACAAAGTGCTGTTGGGTGGACGTGAGTTGGAGCTACAAAGTGTTTTTCTTCCAATAGTTCAGTAAGCTTTTCTCTTCTTTCGATTTAAAAAAAAATGTATATAGAAAGTGATTTGGTGTTGTTGCTGTGTTCTCCGGGGATTTGTCTCCCACCCACTCTTTTCTTTTTTTAGATAAAGGTGTTGTGAAGATTAAATCCTATTAGAAAACAGTGAAATCTGAGCACAAAATATATATATATATATATATATATATATATATATATTACTAATTTAACTTTGTGTGCGTAGAAAACTTGCATAATGTATCAAATCAAATCTGTTTGTATTCATTAAAATTAAATGTCTTATTGCATCAATCGCAAAAATTTTCATCTTTGTATATGACTCTTTTTTTAATTATAGCTCAATTGTCAGTTTAAATTTTTTTTAATAAACATATTAATAGGCCTATTTCCCACCAACATACCATTTTCAATACTAATTTTAAAAATTAAGCTATAAAAACAAATTAAGTTTGTTTGTAACCGTTTTCTTTTTAAGTAAAACACTTTCTAGGAAATTATTTACAAAACAGTTAAAAAAGAAAATACAAACAATATAATTTTATTGAAAAATATTTAAACTATGTTAAGTTAAAATAAATTGGGATTATGATTATAGTTCAGCGCAAATTTATAAACATTGATTATAATATACTAATATTTGTTACTAGTTTTTAAAACTATTCTCAAAATAATTTCTAACTACAGTATGTTTAGTAAATGTGAAGATAAAACTCAGCTGTTGAAACTGGACAAGTTTAATCGTCTGTAGGTCACCACGCTAAATGTTATATTAGTAGCAATGATCAATTAAATTCAATTTGATATTATGTCAAATAAAATAGCCTTAACGCCCTCCCCTTTTAATTAACCATTTAATTACCACGTTTGTTTATATTATATTTAAATTGATCCTTTTAACTATCACAAGTGCTATTAACTCCAATACTTGCTAGCGAGATAAAAACACATTTTCCCAAGCCCATCCATCATATGTTCACAACTTATAACTTGAAAGGATATACTTTAAAAGCAGGTAAACAAAATAGTTAAATTTTAATAACACTCAATGTAATAATGAACAACTCATTTGTAGCATACTTCACTTTAATATATAATGATTTTTAAATATTTTACATCACCCATTCAATAGTATTGTTACTATCTATGGTAACTTAATAAAATTAAATAATAATAATTTAATAATTTAGCACCACGTCTTACTACCCGTTCGGGTTATACGATTTAAGTAATAATTACGCTAGTGGACTAGGAATTGGGAAGGTTGAATTAGAGGAAGTGAACCCGCATTTGCGTGGAGGGAGAGTGGAAAACCATTTAGGAAAAACCACCCCCAGTTCACCCGACCGAGATTCGAACCTCGATCTCCCCGTTCTCAGCAGTCGAGCTCAACACGACTAGCGCGTTAGCCAGCTACGCCACCGAGGCGGGTAATAAAATTAAAATATAATTTGAATTTTAAAAATTTTAGTATTTAAATTTATGATATTTTTTTTTTCACCACAGGTCTTTTTAGCCATCAGGGCTACAAAACTTTAATTGCGGTAACAGGAATCTATAATTTAAAGGAAAATTTACCCTCATTTGCGTGGAGGGAGAGTGGAAAACTATTTTGGAAAAAACCCTCCTCAGTTCACTTGACCAAGATTCAAACGTCAATCTTCCAGTTATCAGCGATTGAGTGTACTGCGAGAGTAGCGCGTTAGATCACTCGGCCACCACCTAAGAGGGGTCTGACCGGGTGTACTGAGATTTTATTTTTCCTAAATAATTCCTCACCCCCCTTTGTGCAAAGGAGGCTGCTTTAGTCAACCTTACCATATTAACGTAATTAAAGTATATGTTTATACCTCGTATGGGTATTAAGTCGCGGTGGGAAAGAAAAAGAATCGTTGTGTACTAAGAAGATATCGTTAAAAAATAAATAAAAGCTGCGTTAGATCTTCCCTGAAATCAAACGAATGGTCTTTTAACATTAGTTAACCTCCATAATCGCTTGGCAAAATAAACAGGTACTTTTTTTAACACCGCATCTTACTACCCGTTCGGTCCAATCACTAGCGAGTACATTGAATTTCAACACTTAAAGTTTATGAATATTGCAAATACAAAAACAATTAAGTTGAATTTGTTAAGCTATTTCAATTTTAAGTTTCTACAATAAATAACTTGTATAATTATATGAAATTATCACCTGATTCAATTTGGCCAAATGGTCTAAGCCCGTCACTCTCATGTTATTTGCTGATGACAATGATCGGAGCTACAATCTCTATCGGGTCTACTGAGAGTGTTTTTTTTTACTAAAACTATTTCTCACTCTGTTTCCACGCGGATGCGGGTACAATTACTCTAAAACTCTAAATTCAACCTTAATCATCCCTAACCCATTAGCGTAATTAGTATTTATTCGTATAATCTGAACAGGTATATATCGCAGTACTAGAAAAAATCAAATTCTTTTTTGGTCATAACTCTTATTCCCGAGACTAAGTGCTTAAAGAAACAGTTTATAGGCCTTTACAGGAGAGCATGTTCCCCCCACCCTCCCACCCCCTGAGGTGAGGCCGTAAAGAGTATAATATTTGTTAGTATCAAAAGGGGTATCTAGTACTAATATGTTGTCCTAGGTCAGCTTATGTTGTAAGCTTTCACAAAATCCTGTATTTAGAAAGTCCACGTGAATTAACATAGCTTTTAAAAATAATTGAGAGATTTTCTATTAATTTCAACTATTGATATGTGAATTATCAAAATTTTAAACTAAAGTTAATTTACAGCCCCTCCATTCGCCTAAAATCTAGAACGCACTCGGCATGTAAATGTGATTTATTTGATGTATTATAAATGATATTTTAAGCCACCAAAATCAGCTAAATCATGGCATAGAATTAGTGGATTTATGCAAAATAATTGGCTCGTTTGGATAAGCAAACTGAACTTGGACCCATGATGAAAGGATACAACATTTTAATTTATGTTTCAAACTATACATTATTTCTAATAAATATTTCTAGCTACCCCGGGACACAAAATGGTATAGATTACAAATAATGTAATGTACATATTATAATTTTTAACAAATCATAATAAAACTGTTTAAGATGTGCGTAAAATACAACTAGTCTTGAATACACTAAAGAAATTGTGTGCTATTAAATAATAAAGAGAAGTTGCCAAGAGTTTTCAGAGACCAAAATAACATGTATGAATCGGAGTATGGATGTTGATGAAGCGAAGGGGGTAAAAAAAATTTTTTTTTACTATCTGCACAATTTTTTGCCTACCCCGTAAGATAACGGTGCGATTATATATGTATTTACTAGTATGTATATATGTATGATATTCTAATCTTGGTCTGGTGGAATGAGAGTGGTTTTTACAAAGGGGTTTTCTACTCTCTCTTCAAGCAAATGTGGTTACACTTCATATACATACAACCCTCCTAATCCCTAAAATTATTGGCGTAATTATTAAATAAACTTAACCCAAAAGGGTAGTAGTACACAATGCTAAAAAAAATATACAAGGTTTGGACTTCGTGATGTTAATTTTTACATTTGAATCAAGTACGCAATTCTTAGAAAGAGATTTTTCACGAAGAAAATTGTAACTGCTCTGAATCCATTAGCATTAGTAGGTACCAATATCTAAATATCTATATTGAAGGTTCGAAATAATGACAATGAACAAAAAAAAGAAGGTTTTGTATCTATAGATACCTTCTCTCTCTCTCTCTTTTTTTAACGTTTGATGAAACGTCCACGAAACCGTATACCGAGGGGAAAACCGTTGTAAAATTTAGGTTTTTTTTTTCTCGCTCCATTTCCCATCGATCAAATTACCAATGCGTGAAGTGAAATGGTCAGTAACGCATTTGGGCGTGACATCCGGTTTTGTTGGCCGAGAGGGAATCCCCCACCGCGTACCCCTTTATCCCTATCCTCCGACATAATTTTCTGAACAATGTTATGTATTGGATAGAGAAACTACATAATTCCATTTGAGATAATCTTGTATAGAAAACGTGTGAGAGGGGGATAGAGGGGGAATTGGCAATGTGAGTCCAGTTAAATTACAAATGTGAAAAATAAACGATGTGCTAAGGCCTAGTGGAATATTCTAAAATAACCAGTTTTACATAATATAATCCACGTTAATTACTTAATATTTTTAACTCATCAAATAAAGTACGCGGGGGCAAAATTGGCCCCACGGATAGTGTACCACCCTCTGATCCGAAGGTTGAGGACTTAACATAATCGAGTTGAGAAGAGAAGAACAGGTTCGATGAAATACACAAAACACATGTTTAGCAGCTAAATTTAATAAACGGTCCGAGAAGTTGACTTAAATCTGTAAAATTGAACATTAATATGTTACACACAGCTTCATTGACCAGCCTCTTGATCTAGTCACTAGCATTACTGGCTTCTAATTATTATTATTATTATTATTATTAGCACCGCGTCTTACTACCCGTTCGGGTTATACGCACTTACGCTAATGTGTAATGGTAGGGTGATTGTGAGATGAACAGGAGGACCTACAGTTTAACGTGGGATCCGAACCACGGTGGAGGCCTGGCATTCCTCACATTCACAAGATGTCTTATCAGAGGTGAAGGAAGGGTTTGGTAATCAGATAAATCTTTGCCGCGACCGAGGATTGAACCCCGGACCCCAGGTCAGAAGTCCGACACCTTACCCTTAGACCACCAGGTCACCCCTGGCTACTAATATAAGGGTTCCAGGTTCGATTCCCGGAGTTACCATAGGTAATTTTCCCGAAGGAAAATTGTTCCTATGATTGCCATGAACTGGTTAATTAGTCTTAAGTTGGGTTTATACTGGCTCAACATAATCATCATCATTATCACCATATTTCATCTGGAAGAAGTACCCGCGCCTGCGTGGTGGTACAGTTTCAGAAGACGGTTACATGAATATCTAGCATACAAACCTTAGTTAGCATTCGCAAAAAAAAAACTCCATTGCATATAGCTTGTGCTATACAAAACATGAGTTATTATTTTTAGTAATATTGAGCCAACAGATAAAAGTTATTTATTTGAGCAACACTTCCACAGTGGCTGGTTCAAAATAATAAATGTTTTTTTATTCACCTTCCGCAATATTTACATTCATGCTAGGTGGATTAAGGTGGGATGAAAGGGGACGCGAAAAAAAATCAAGTGTTTTTGCAGTTTTTATGGCAAAACATTTTTTTTTTTTTGACAAAATAAATAAAATGTTGCTCCAGTACAAACATAGAAAATCATTTTCTTCTCATGCTGACCTCAAAATTACTTGAATATATGTCAAGGGTGTTTTGTAATTTAATGATAACTTTTCCTCTTCATTTAAAAAGTCAGATAACGCCGCTATACTTATTACAAATATTCAAGACATTTNAAAAAAACAAGTAACGCTAGCTCCCTCTACCCAATAGGAAGCTAGCCTTAATAACACCTGTCGCCAGAACGCTTTCGATTTGTTGGTTCTGACACTTGTCACGAGTGATCCAAGGGGTAGGTCATATATAAGCTGCTTGTGCGTATGAACATAGAGAGTGCTAATACAAATTAAGAGTGCCGGTCGCATGAATATAACACATTATTAACAGTGCCCTGCCGAGGACGGGGAGATCGAGGTTCAAATCTCGGTCGGGTGAACTGTTTTTTTCTTTCTTTTCCTAAATGGTTTTCCACTCTCCCTCCACGCAAATGCGGGTTCATTTCCTCTAATTCAACCTTCCAAATTCCCAATCCATTAGAGTAATTAGTACTTAAAAGCGTATAACCCGAACGGGTAGTAAGACGCGGTGCTAAATATTATTATAAACAGTGCCGGTAGCATAAATATAGCAGTAGCATAATTCACAGTGCCACTAACTGAAATCTGTAGTTTAACTAAGCTGTATCATATAAACTTATATCTTCAGTGCCGAAGATAAATAACTTTAATAAATCGTGTGCAACATTGAAGGTCTTATTTATTCAGTTAAATTATCACACATAATTCCGTATACATATAATTGGCGCTCGATCATGGGGCTATAAATACCAATTATCTCACAGTACCGAAATACCATACCTCTTTAATTAGTGCTCGATCACAGGACAATTATTAGCTGATTAACGGTATCACTTCAATCTTCGCCCATCGCCGACCCATAACATTTTAATCGACACCCAACGTGGACCGATTAAATCAATAGCGCTTCAATTGGCGCCCAACATGGGGAGATTAATTCAATATCACTTCAATTGGCGCCCATCGCCGACCAGTAACACTAAAACATATATATTTTGGATTAAATAATTTAAAGTATTTGTTATTTACAAATTTTACTGAAAGTCCTTATAACATATATATTTTGACTTAAAATTGTCTTAGATAATTTCTTTGTCCTAATGATATGTGACATTAAAATAATTTCCAGTAATTATGACTAGTAAATTTTGAGTTTAATAAATGATGTTAGTAAAAGTTCTTATAAACTTATGAAATGTTATGTTATGTGTTGAAAGTCCCTTTGGGTGGAGGGGGGCCAGATTGTTAAGATTTATTAAACTTTGTAACAATACAATCTTCGTATTGTACAATTACTACCCCACCCAACCTGATATTACACGTTCAAACCAACAATCATACATCAAATTAGCGTTCTTAAATATTCATTATCAACTGTCTACTTAATAAACTGTTCCTCACGTACCTTCTGATCTTCAAGCTGGCCTCACTACATTACTACCAAGTCAAAGCCACCAATGTAGAAGCGTGGGGTGACAACGACTTGAGAAGTCCGTATTCGATGATCTACCCGGCCCGAGAATAATATCAAAACTGGGCGATGTTTTCCAAGAGTCCAGGCGCCAAATCAACAAGCCCTGTATTGCCCCCTGGCGGAGGGATAAGGAAACCTTCGCCGGACATCGGGTGTTTCCTACGTCGGTCAAAAAGATGGACTATGAATTATCATAAACAACTGCATTGCGACGATAGACATCCAACCAGCGATCAGGAAGACTTGTGGAACTACGGCATGATGACGTAATGATTTGTTACTGAGTGATTGACTAGTATGTGATGCCCCTCCTCCCCCCTTTTTCTTGTTTTCTAGACTCAATATATAGGTGAATGGAAATTGTATTAGATAGAGCATTATGAAAGAGCTTTTGGGATAGAGCAGACAATGTATCGAGGTCATGGAGGAGGGATCAATGGAGTAAATTATTAAATGTTTGAGTCAACGCCATGGAGAAATCGCGTCTGACATATATTTTTATTTTATATAGCAAACTTTGTTTTGGGGTCATGTAGATCAAACTTATAATGTAAATAGTCAAATCTTTGAGTCAACGCAATGGAGATATTTCTGTTTTCTCTTAATTGTAAATAGTCATAACCCAAGCAGCGTAATGGAGAAGTTACGTTTCATATAACTGTCCGAGGTGTTAGAGAACACATATAGATTATATGGAAATACCAAGAATGTCTTTGTTAGTTATTACCTTATAGTTCTATAACCATTTGGCGTAACATTTTTAGCTAAAGCAAACTGTTATGTGGCGACGCAACTTCTTGCGTTTGATTCTCTACTTCATGGATTACATCCATGAATTATCCTTGTGACTAATGTAATGTATAGAGCAGACGATGTATCGAGGTCATGGAGGAGGGATCGGGGAAAACATTACGTTTGATATAAATTAATTTATGTTTTTAGAAAAGACTATTTTATTGGGGTCATGAATGAGGGACCAATGGAGTAAATTATTAAATATTTGAGTCAACGCCATGGAGAAATTGCGTCTGACATTATATATCTTTATTTTATATAGCAAACTTTGTTTTGGGGGTCATGAAGGTCAAACTTATAATGTAAATAGTCAAATCTTTGAGTTAACGCAATGAACATATTTCGTTCGGTATATGTTAATTTAATATGTAGAACTGACCTTTTATTAGCGTCTTGTGAGATAGACCTGTTTTCTCTTAATTGTAAATAGTCATAACACAAGCAGCGTAATGAAGAAGTTACGTTTCATATAACTGTCCGGGGTGTTAGAGAACATAATAGATAATATGGAAATATCAAGAATGACTTTGTTAGTTATTACCTTATAGTTCTATAACCATTTGGCGTAACATTTTTAGATTAAAGTAAACTGTTATGTGGCGACGCAACTTCTTGCGTTTGATTATTTACTTCATGGATTACATCCATGAATTATCCTTGTGACTAATGTAAACTTTGAATTGAAATAATTAGAAGGACACGAGATGTCACACAGTATTCTTGTACAGTAAATCCGATACACTTATTCATGGGTATCAATCGGCTTATTTATATTTATACCCATTTTTGTGTAACAATTTATGAAAGACCTTAAGTCCTGTTATTGTGAAGGTACAGCGTATGATGCAATGTTTTCTTTTACAGTAGGAGCTATTGTAAGTTTTTGAATTAAGGCCACACTTTCCTTTGTTTGTTTTCTGCTTTGAGCAAATTAAAAATATTCTTGATTTTAAGCACTGCTCTTTTATCTGTTGTCATTTATAAAATGTACGTTACATCCTTGCTATCCTGTAGTTTTAGGGGCCTTACCTATAGGATCGGCGGGGGGTGTAATAGTAAACACGTGATAGTCAAATTAATTGAAACATCTCAAGGGTATATCTTTACTCAAACCCATACCTTGCGATGGTGACGTCAGCCTCTCAAAGAAACTTACTACAAAGGACTTAACTCAAACGTATTATGTATCCTACTGGTAATGATAGTGTAGTAACACTGGACTAATAAACTTTCAAAGGAGTCTTGGTCAAGAAGTTTAAAGATATGGAGTTTAAGGTGGGATGTAGGAAACGCGAGAAAAAGTGGTTTTTTTTGCAGTTTATAGCAACTCTTTTTTTTTTCTCAAAAGAAATAAAATATTGCTCCATTAAATACATAGTTTAATTCCCTTCACACGGTGATATCAACATGTCTTGAACATAGTGACATTAAATGGCAAACTTATTAAATGAAGAGAAATTCTGTCATTAAATTCCATGGCAGCCTTGACAAATATTCAACAAAACTGTTGGAATCTCCACGAGAAGAAAATTAAACTCGATGTTCGTACTAAAGCAATTTTTTTTTTACCAAAAAAGGTTTTGCTATAAGCTGCAAAAAAAAAACACTGACTTCTTCACGCGTTCCCTTTATCCGTACTTAAAAGACGTTTCCAATTAAACATCGAACTACGGGAAGATTATATACAACGTGTTTTTTTTTCAACTTTCTTTCAAACAGTCCAACACCTTACTAGTCTCCTCTCCATCCTCACTAATTCACCCAAAAGCATTGTATTTTATTTCAAAATATTGTCAAATTTTCATATAACGAGCCTTATCTGATTGCTATAAGAGTTAATTTAAACGTATTCAAAGGTCAAATCATTTAACATGCAGATGTCACGTTTGATAGTAACAATAACTATAAAATAACACTAATAATTTAGTAACACGTTATTAATGTTGACAGCAAAAAAAAATATGTTTTTGTTTCTAAAAGACCCTTCCTAGGAAATATAGACTAAAAATTTAAGCGCCAAGTGCTATCCGGTAGACATTTTGGGTTTATAATAAATACCAACGACAGGTCAGACATTATATTACTTTCATGAAAATATTCAACTCAAGATTTTTTTATATAGCTCCAACCTCTTATTAATGACATCAGCAACACTGACCATCATAGCTTGCATAGGTTAACCGATACATCTATAGACACTGCTATTTGATACCAACTTAACGGAACAAATCGGTGGTTACATAGTCTAGAACATTAGGATTTTCACCTTCATAATAAGAATTAAAAACACCCCTGGTGCGTTTTTTTAGGTTTCCGATTTCTAGTTGTCTTGTTTTAGAATGTTTACGTTAACAAACACAAGTAAATACACAAGTTTATTTAATTCATTTAATATGAACGTGTATGATGGAGAAACACAATTTATAGCTATCATTGTATTATATATTAAACTCGCCAAGGATGTTAAATCAGCGTTCATACAAACATAAGCTATCCTTTCTTAAAGCAGGTGAATTTATAGTAGTATGTAGCCAATTATTCTTATGTTCGTGGAGAGCAAGTTTTAAATACACGAATCTCTCTCACTCTCTCTTTTTTTATCACTTACAATATAAGTGTGCTGTTTTATTAAGGTGCGGCAGAAGGGAGCGCGAGTAATTTTACAGTTTTTATAGCATTACATTTGTTTGGCCAAAATAAATAAAATATTTATCCAGTAGCAATGTAAAGTTTAGTTTTCTGCACATGATAATATCAACAGTTCTTGAATATCTATCAAGGGTGCTCTGTAATGTTGTCAAAATATTTTCTCTTTATTTAAAATGTTTTGACAACATTCCAGGACACCCTTGACAGATATTCAAGATATATTGATATTAGCATGTGCAGAAAACTAAACTTAATGTTGCGACTGGAGAAATATTTGATTTATTTTTGCCAACAAATTTATATTCTATAAAAACTGAAAAATACTTGCATTCCTTTCTGCCGCACCTAAAATTTAATATGTACATTTTTTGTCACCGATTTAATGACCCAAATTTTCGTGGAAAACCATTAAGGAATACCTTCCTCAATACACCCAACTACACTGCATTGTTTTAAACTGTTCTAGGATTGATGTCAGCGTAACCGGATTGGAAAGTGGAGGTTCGTCACATGCTCGACCAATCCCTGAAGAAGAGTAGTTGTCATAGCAACCGATGTACGTTGCCAGATTTCTTGAAAGTCATTGCGCACTACTACTATGCAAGCATACTCAAACTCCCGCAATTTGGCAACTATGCTCCCCAGCCTACCCACCACGCGGATCCTAAAGCGGGTTAAATCACAGTATAAAGATTCCAACCCAAATATACCCATCAAAGGCAGTTCAGTATATTACATGAGTGACCAACGAATCCGATCTACTGTTCGTGACCTATCAACTATTTCCTAAACTCCGTACTGAAATAATAATGCATTCTACAGTACTCTTTATATACCCAAAGTGAGTCGAATGATCAAACTTTAATACTCTGAATGTGTACATCGACCCGTGTAATTATAAAATAAATCAGTACACGGTTGGTATTTTCAGAACGGCCAGTAGAGTCGCCAACAGTGAAGTTAATATTGCAGAATATAGACCGAGTTTGCAGGTGAATGGAAAGGAAGGGAAGGGGGAGGGATCTTCGCTAATCCTGGATTGGCCAGAACCTGTTCATATAGTATTAAAACTTACATCATATTGATGTATTTTGACCCAATCCCTCTAGTCTATCCTCCCCCCCCCCCTTACCTAACCAACCACCCTACAGTCATAAATATAGGATGGCGTGTGTGTATGTGTTTGGGCTAATAAACTACACGTAATACACCTCGCAACCCATCCCTTTACATCCACCCCCCCCACCCTTCTACCTTCACTTTGGCGTTACTGGAACAAATTACTTCGGAATAGTAACAGCAGGGAGGGAGAGATTAGATACCCACGCAGGGACTGGGTGGACTTTCACACGAGGCCTATGAAATTTAAGGGTGGGTGAGGGTTTGGGGGTGTTAGGTATAAACCAAAATATAGAATAGAGGGGGGAGGGGGATGAAAAAAAATACTAATGAAGGTGAAATATGGAAAAGGTATTTATTTTCAATGGGGTCGTTAAGTTAATTAAGCATATAGGCCGCGTGTGTTTGTGATATTGCTGGCCTTTCGTTTCATGTTATGATGTTGGTAGTATTAAGAGCCCTGCCAAAGTAGCTTGTGCCAATTACACGCGGTTGATTGCATGAGTTATTCCTTGTTTTTTTTATTTTATTTTGCTAACAAAAATTAATCGCAGATATAAAGTGTAAACTGATGCAATCAAGGGAGATTAATTTTTTTTTTGCCAATTGAGATAATAAATAATAATTATATAAGCCAAAAAACACCAACAAAGCTAAATATTTAAAATTAGAAAAGGATTTTTTGTGTAATAAATACTCTTAACACCAGCATTGTTTGCCGCATGGTTCGTGGTTAGAATCCCGGTCGGGTATACTGTGGATGTTTTTTTCCTATATTGACTCCATTCTCCCTTCACGAAAATGCAGGTACACTTCTTATAAATATCACCTTCCTTACATCTAAAAGCACTAAAATATAAGCGTATAGCCGAAACTGGTAGTAAGACACGGTGTTAAAAACATTAGTAACATAATATAGTGAATACTTTAACTTTAAAATAATTTTTTAAGGTTTAATTTCATAATTTTTTTGTTTAAAATAGTTAGCCAATTGAAAATAATAGACGGTTAGCTTATAGAATAAATTACACGTATACTGAGCTAAGTGGTCAGGATGGTTGACTATAAATATAGAGGGACTTGGTTTTGTCCGAGTAAGGGTATAAAATAATTAATATTTACGAATTATTTTATACTATTATGTTCATTATTTTAAATTGTAATATCTAACAAATATTAAATGTTAAAGGAATATTAGTGGCTTAAAATGTAATTAAAAATAAAAATAATTATAGTTAACCTGTGATTGAACTCTTAATCTATGATCCGAATTATTTGGCAAATAAACCTATTTTAGAGCCTATTATAGAAACATGCTTGATTAAAAATGGATTGCATAGTTGGCTATTGATATTATAGATAATTGTTTGAGTGGATTGAAAAATATATTAATTTGATATCAAAGTATGTATCTACAGGCAAGCCTTCAGTTTTTACTTTATATACTATAGAACGTGAATATTTTCAACCTCGATATTATTATAAATCCTGGTGTTTAATGTACACCCCCGGAACCGAAAAAGTGTCTCTTACAATAATTATTTCTAGTCCCATGCCTGTCTGTCCCTTTGTCTTCAGCTGACATGGTTTGTAGTTAATTTCATTCAAAATTGATAGTTAATTGTAATATTGATATATCTCAGGGCTATTTTTTTTATTTCAATTCTAACCCTTAAAATTAAGGGTTGTTTACAAAAGGATAATTTTTGAAAATTCAAATTTATTTTAAACGGTTTTAAATAGTTTCACTAAAATTGACATTTAGGGAGATTTTGAGATTACATAAACACTGTATGCTTTATTTCAGGACAAGATACGTTGAAGGGTAATTTTATTTTTAGCATTTGGATTATACAATTATGTACTAATTACGCTAATAGGATAGGGATGAGGAAAGTTAAATTTAGAGAAAGTTTACCCACATTTTCGTGGGGGAGAGAGTGGGGAAACTTTCCTCAGTACACCCGGGATCGAACTACGATCTCTTCGTCATCGGCAGTCTAGTCTATTACGAAAGTGACGCCTTACCTTATACTATGCGGGCACCGAAACGGGTTTTAAAGGGTATTAAACTGATAAATAAACATTTGGAATGTTTCGAAAAGAAATGTTAAAGGTTAGTATTTGTGGAATGTTTCACATTATGAATAAGAATGTTTATTCGTTTTTCTAGTTTAAAAAAAACGGTTAAGAAAAACTTTTTTTTTACTTTGTAATTTTTAAAAATTGCAATAGTAAATTTGTTCAAAATTCAAATCTGAAGACTGTTTCATATGATTATAGTAATTATTGTTGGGTTTATCCTTAGGAAAATATTAAGAGGTAGTTTACAAATAGCTTTTTTTTTTCTTTTTTTT
>CABEEJ010000297.1:0-15760 GCA_901482245.1 Timema douglasi | reverse complement strand
GGGGGGGGGGGGTGAAGCCCACAATGGGCGTGCGGTGTATGTAGATTTATACACCTTTAGGCGCACTCGCTATAACCGTGGCTCAAGAATAACCTAAAATGCTATTTACATCCGTCCTCCCCCGCTCATAAAATCTGGCTGACCTAGGACGTAAATATTACACCGTGACATTTCCTCCCCCCCAGCCTCCCTTCCCCCCCCCCTCTCACCCTTCCAAAGGATGGAATGGGGTAGAAATATATCTCTATGACGTGTAAGCATTCTTATCCACAGAGAAAAAAAAACACGTTATGGGAGAAATAAATTCATTTGTTTGAAACAAAAACCAAAGATTACTTCACGAGAAAATAAATTGCGATAGGAAGGCTTCTGGGAGGTCAGTGACCCTTTTTATTTTTGTTCGCCCTTGCCTGGTTAGCAGCAAGTAGTTTGTTAGCCGTCTTCTACAATCTTATTTTATCGAAAGTTTTGATTTGTTATTTATATTTTTTTTGCAGTAGTATCTAAGCATAAAAATTATATTTTTTTGATTGTATTAAAAATTTATTATATTGATTTTTTTATAGCGCCGCGTTATACTACCCGTTTGGGTTATAAGCTTATGTATTAATTACGCTAATTGTTTTAGAGATTGGGAGGTCATATTAATTGGAATTGTACACGCATTTGCGTAGAGTTGAGGCGGGAAAAACACCCATAAGTATACCCGACTGAGACTCGAACCTCGATCTCCCCATCATCGGGTGTCTAATTTACTGCGAGAGTTAGAACACGCGGCCACCGAAGTGGGTAACGGATAATTTTAAGAATAGTATTATTTATCTGTGTGTACCACGTTCGGACTATCCGCATATTTACAATGAAGGGCTTAGAATTGAAGAAAGTACAATTTAGAATAAATACACCCACATTTGCGTGGATTAATAGAAAGAAACTATTAATTACGAAAGACTTGGTACATTTGACCGTTATTAGAATTCCAGTCTCTTGACATTTAAAATATATTATATTGCTAGAGTCACTCCTTCAGACCACAATACTCTAAACGAGTCAAGAGTTCCGCACGTCCATCATGGACTCTGCCTTAAAATATGAGTGAAGAATGACACCTGGGCACGGGACGACTCCTGGATAGCACAGTGGTAAGATCATTGGCGTACTATGCCAAAAGTTCCGGGTTCGATTCCCGTGTCAAGGTGTCCTTTCTAAAAGCACAATAATAGCTTCGGCTATTTGATTCTTAGAGTCGATTGAAATATTTAAATATAAATTGCGAAAATATTATTATCAGATCAGGATATGAAAGTGTTCCCTTCTCTAAAATAAGTTTTAAAAATAAAATTATAGTTACAATATCGCATCCTGGCTAGAGAGAAACATGTTTTGAGAAAATTATCTTTGAATTTATTTTGTTTACACGTTGACGATTTGATAAGGTTCTCTTTGAGTGGGTACGAGCGCGCCTTTACGTCTTACAAATTAGGTTTTAAAGGCGCAAATAGACGCCAGACTCCCGGTTAAGACTCCAATTACTCCACAAAGGTATCACACGGCTGTCATGTTTGATCGTTAATAGACCAAGTATGAAACGGAAGTCGGCGCTTGTATATTACAAAGTTCTCAACTCGAGTCAATAAGACACCACGAATAAAACAACCATTTTTCGAAATATTAAGATTTAGTTGAAATTCTTATATTTTTTTTACCTAATCCACAACGATGGCCACACGGACTGAGATTTCAGTCTCGCCTTGTTTACTTCAAAGGTGATATCAGGGTTCTAATCCTGGCCGAGTCAAGCGAGGTAAAATTTCCTAAATGATTTTCCACTCCCCCTATTCAAGCAAATGAGGTTACGTTTCCTTTATTTAAATTTCTAACCTTTCTCACCCGAACGTGTGGGTACAAGAGCTGAATCTGTAAATTCCACGCGGTGCTAAAATAAAGTAGTTTCCAACCTTTTTCGGGGTTTGACCCAAATTTTTGTCTTTGAGATCATCGAAACTATTTGATAACTTGCAAGCGTTCATGTGTAATATTTTTAAATTATTTGTTTCGTCGAATCTTACTATCACTCTGGGTTATCTCCATTTAATTAGACTTGTAAGATAGGTAGAATGTAGAAAAAAAAAAACATTTATTTTCATGGAAGGAGAAGGGGGAAAGTTTGGAATTTGAATCCTGACATCACCAACAACAAAAAGTCTCAAAAGAGAATCAACGAGTCTATCATCATTATTATTAGCACCGCGTCTTACTACCCGTTCGGGTTATACGCACTTACGCTAATGTGTAATGGTAGGGTGATTGTGAGATGAAATGGAGGACCTACAGTTTAACGTGGAATCCGAACCACGATGGTTGCCTGGCATTCCCCACATTCACAAGATGTCTTGTCAGAGGTGAAGGAAGGGTTTGGTAATCAGATAAATCTGTGCCGGGACCGAGGATCGAACACCGGCCGCCAGCACAGAAGGCTGACACCTTACCCCTAGAACGCCAGGTCACCCCAACGAGTCTATCGGGTATTATTTAAGTTTTCTAGAAGCGCTACTCACTTAACCAAATAAGATAGTGTTACAGCAAGTAAAGTCAGTAATCAACTGTCTAAGTTGAGTAACCAAAAGAAACATAAACACGATACTGTTACAGCAAACTAAGTTAACAAGCAACTGTAAGAATTGAGTAACCAAAATTAATCCAAACCGTTCATAACAGTTTTTAACATTTTAACCGCTTAAATTTCTACTTAAATTTTGTACCGTTCTCTAATCATTATCATTATTTTAAAACGTAAGCATACAGCTATAACCTCAAGCAGCATTGGGACCGCACCCAAAACATATCACGACCACCGGGTTGGAAACCACCCGGCTGAATCAATAGTCTTATAATCTAGTTTAGTGGTGACTAGGAGGCCGGGGATCAATATATATAGGAGGTTACTGAGGGCATTATTTTTCCCAAACTGTTATCAATATCCCTACCCACAAATGCGCGTGCATTTCCAAAAAATCTACCTTACTCGTAGCTATCCCGCTAATATCATTATTCGGGTAACCCGGGCGAGTATTAAGACCCAAAGTACGTGGAAATAACAAATAAATCCGTGAGGTAAAACCGTGTTACCATTCTCTTGTTTCCGTAGGGTCAACCTTCCCTTCAATATTTGACATATTTTGAAACGCTGGCTCATCTGGCTCACTTTTACCCCAGTGCACTCCCTTCCGACATTATCTGGAAGCTAGGAGATTTGGTAACAGTTAACTGAGAGAGAGGCGAAGATAGAGCGTTTATCAATAAGACCTGCAGTTTCCTCAGCAATGATATTGAGTATAACCAATGTTCTCGTCTCTAAACGAGTAAATACCAATCATTTAGCAGTACTATTTCAGCACCAGCCATAATAATAATAATTCGGCCCTTTTGACCGTACGGATTCGACCTCCATGAATCAACCAAAAACATTTCATCCCATTTTGCATAGACTTTAGGATCTTTCTGTGCCTTGTATTAGGTTATACTTGTTTAGATTATGATCGTGTTGTGCCATAAGTTAGGTTAGGTTAACGTAGGTTAGGAGAGTGTCGAGTCGATTGTCTTTCATTCACCTTGAGGAAACATTTTAGATCCATACTTTGTGAAACGCCACAACAGCCGATACGTGGGACCGAACTCCAATCACCTCACTTCCAAACCACTCCTAACGGGACCGAGTCAGTATGCAGCCCTCTAAAACCGCTCATACAACGATATGGTATCTTTGTTACTAAAGTGTAATTAATTATTTGGGTTAAACGTACCATAATGGGTTCATGAATATACCAATAATAAGGATATATTTTCTATTTACCGCCATAAAACACATAACAATACAACCGCACATGATTCAACTTTCCACACAAGCCAGGCTTACCAACTACATAGGTTATAATAATATTGGGCGAATGTTAATTAAGAGGAGCGTTGTGTCGTGTGGCAAGTATTATATGACATACAATAACTTGACTAAAATAATATTTATTTTCACATATTTATTTAACAATACGTTTCGCGTAAGTTATATAAGGATTCTTCAAGCTAAAATATTTCCTAAAACTAATTAAAAGTTATAGAAAATTGTAAAAAAAACTTTACATATGAATGATAATGTATTAAATGGTTTAGTGGCCATAACTATCCTTCTGACTTCCTAAAAACAGTAAAATAGTCCGATGTCTTTATTTTAGTCGGTGGCGTGTCTGCCTACTAAAAGAAGGGTCCTGGGTTCGATTCCCTATATGAATCTGTGGTTTGAGTGTATTTAAAGTGTCAATCCATAAATGGCTTCCCAATCACTATCCACGTAAATAAGGGTACCTTTCCTTTACAATTATATCTTCGTCATTATTAATCGGTTAGTTATACGCAGTGCACACACACACACAAAAAAACTCATGGTTCCCCCACTATAGCCGGCGTCCGTAACCAGTCGGTCACAAGGGTGCCTATCTGTTTCAAATCTTTCGACTACTGTTTCCACAATATCCTTTTAGAACCAGTTTCATTTTCACGCATCTTTCAACACATTTCAGATACACCCTTTTTATTGCCTCAAATTCTTCTTAGCTTCTCACATATCTTCTTCTTCTTCTTGGATTCTTTTTACACAAACGAATTCTTTCTTACTTTCTTTCATTCTCTCTTTCTTCAGTTGTGTATGTTTGAGTTGTGGAAATCTCTTTGGTTCTTTGCTCTACTACTATTTTTGAACATTTCCCGATAATTGTATCCAGAAAACAAGGTTCGATCATAAGGTGCATAAACATTCGAGCAATAGAGTACAAACCCTTATAATATTAAAACGAGTTGAAAATGTTAAACAGCAAACGTGATATCATGCTTAGTTTTCCTAATAAGTGACAGTCAACTGGGGTGAAAATTATCGGAAAAGTATTAAAACTCACAACCTACACAATTAACATATTCATATTATTTCAAGCTTATGTGACCTGAGCACTGCTTTTGAACTTAGGCTACCTACCACCAATATTCATCCCCAAGGAGGATTGGGCACTGCTACCTTTTACCAAGATTTCCCTTCCTCGGTGGATTGGCCTCTGTTACCTTTTACCAAGATTTCCCTTCCTAGGTGAATTGGGCACTGTTACCTTTTACCAAGATTTCCCTTCCTAGGTGAATTGGGCACTGCTACCTTGTACCAAGATTTCCCTTCCTCGGTGGATTGGGCACTGCTACCTTGTACCAAGATTTCCCTTCCTCGGTGGATTGGCCTCTGTTACCTTTTACCAAGATTTCCCTTCCTCGGTGGATTGGGCTCTGCTACCTTGTACCAAGATTTCCCTTCCTAGGTGGATTGGCCTCTGTTACCTTTTACCAAGATTTCCCTTCCTCGGTGGATTGGGCACTGCTACCTTGTACCAAGATTTCCCTTCCTAGGTGGATTGGCCACTGTTACCTTTTACCAAGATTTCCCTTCCTCGGTGGATTGGCCTCTGTTACCTTTTACCAAGATTTCCCTTCCTCGGTGGATTGGGCACTGCTACCTTGTACCAAGATTTCCCTTCCTAGGTGGATTGGCCACTGTTACCTTTTACCAAGATTTCCCTTCCTCGGTGGATTGGCCTCTGTTACCTTTTACCAAGATTTCCCTTCCTCGGTGGATTGGGCACTGCTACCTTGTACCAAGATTTCCCTTCCTAGGTGGATTGGCCACTGTTACCTTTTACCAAGATTTCCCTTCCTCGGTGGATTGGCCTCTGTTACCTTTTACCAAGATTTCCCTTCCTCGGTGGATTGGGCACTGCTACCTTGTACCAAGATTTCCCTTCCTAGGTGGATTGGCCACTGTTACCTTTTACCAAGATTTCCCTTCCTCGGTGGATTGGCCTCTGTTACCTTTTACCAAGATTTCCCTTCCTCGGTGGATTGGGCACTGCTACCTTGTACCAAGATTTCCCTTCCTAGGTGGATTGGCCTCTGTTACCTTTTACCAAGATTTCCCTTCCTCGGTGGATTGGCCTCTGTTACCTTTTACCAAGATTTCCCTTCCTCGGTGGATTGGGCACTGCTACCTTGTACCAAGATTTCCCTTCCTAGGTGGATTGGCCTCTGTTACCTTTTACCAAGATTTCCCTTCCTCGGTGGATTGGCCTCTGTTACCTTTTACCAAGATTTCCCTTCCTCGGTGGATTGGGCACTGCTACCTTGTACCAAGATTTCCCTTCCTAGGTGGATTGGCCTCTGTTACCTTTTACCAAGATTTCCCTTCCTCGGTGGATTGGCCTCTGTTACCTTTTACCAAGATTTCCCTTCCTCGGTGGATTGGGCACTGCTACCTTGTACCAAGATTTCCCTTCCTAGGTGGATTGGCCTCTGTTACCTTTTACCAAGATTTCCCTTCCTCGGTGGATTGGCCTCTGTTACCTTTTACCAAGATTTCCCTTCCTCGGTGGATTGGGCACTGCTACCTTGTACCAAGATTTCCCTTCCTAGGTGGATTGGCCTCTGTTACCTTTTACCAAGATTTCCCTTCCTCGGTGGATTGGGCACTGCTACCTTGTACCAAGATTTCCCTTCCTAGGTGGATTGGCCACTGTTACCTTTTACCAAGATTTCCCTTCCTCGGTGGATTGGCCTCTGTTACCTTTTACCAAGATTTCCCTTCCTCGGTGGATTGGGCACTGCTACCTTGTACCAAGATTTCCCTTCCTAGGTGGATTGGCCACTGTTACCTTTTACCAAGATTTCCCTTCCTCGGTGGATTGGCCTCTGTTACCTTTTACCAAGATTTCCCTTCCTCGGTGGATTGGGCACTGCTACCTTGTACCAAGATTTCCCTTCCTAGGTGGATTGGGCACTGCTACCTTGTACCAAGATTTCCCTTCCTAGGTGGATTGGGCACTGCTACCTGGAACCACGATTGCCCTCCTTAGGTGTATTGGACACTGTTGCCTTGTACCAAGAGTTCCCTCCTAAGGTGGATTGAGCACAGCTATCTTTCAGTACGATTTTACTCCCGAAGTAGATTGGGGCAAAGCTATCCTAACTGGACCTGACCTAACCTTGCTCCCACTTCCTTTGGAATTAATTTTACCCCGGATATACTGCACGGAGTAGCTAATAATCAGCTGAGATGGATTTTACTGAACTGTTGTCTGCTGTTCATTGATTGTGTTCATTTCCATTTAATATCCTAATATTTAATTCTTCCTACTATGAATTGCTCAATCCACCTTTTTACAATTTCTTCTAGTTGAGTTGACGGTGCCCAATCCACCTTTTTACAATTTCTTCTAGTTGAGTTAACGGTGCCCAATCCACCTGTTTACAATTTCTTCTAGTTGAGTTGACGGTGCCCAATCCACCTTTTTACAATTTCTTCTAGTTGAGTTGACGGTGCCCAATCCACCTGTTTACAATTCCTTCTAGTTGGGTCGACGGCATCCAATCCACCTGTTTACAATTTATTATAGTTGAGTCAACGGTGCCCAATCCCCCAACCTCAATTTTTTTTTTTTTTCTTTTTGCAAGAGAGAGACGTCAATGCTCATAGCAAGTTTTCACAACGGTCAATGCGCATTTCAAGACATGCGGCATGGTGTATAGTTATGCCATTCTATTCACGTCACCACATGCCATCTTCGATCGTTGTACAAGCAGCGTGCAGCTCCGGTATAACTTAAATCTCGAACTGGGCATCAGAAGACGTTCTCTATTACGTTTAATGAGTGTTTTGATGTAAAGAATCGCATTCTGAAGAATTGTGCTAATTCGTATACGCCCTGTTAAATATATTCACAGTATTGAATTTTTCAAAAATTTATCAATATTTACACCAGAAATGTGGACGATAGTAGGCCTATGAATATTTTCAAACGAACAAACATAAAAGTCGAATAATATGAGAGTTTTGCAAATACAGGTTAGAGCACAGGTTTTGGAGAGAGAGAAGGTTTGGGCGGTAAGGTGAAAGAGAAATAGAGGCTGTAAGGATTTTAAAGGAGGGTGGGGGGATGAAACGCAAACAACCCTGTAAGGTGGCTTAGGGGGGGTTCAACCCAACCTTATTTACAAGGCCTTTTTTCTGCCGTGCTTTCATTTCCGTCCTCTACGTCCGCACGAACTTTGACATATAACAGTTACCCTCTTTTTTTTCTTTTTTTTTTGTTATTTCACGCGGAAAGACATTTACTCGCTTTTTTTTTTATATTTAAAAAAATATACGTTTGTGAAACGTGTTAAATCTTTTATGAGTTGTTCGCATGGGTTAAGGCTAAATATAGCTTCTCATTTAGTAACTCATATAGAAAAATAAAGTAATATTTATAGTTCATTATAAAGTATAATAAACATATTATTTATCAATATTAATATTTTTAATGAATTTTATTGTAAGTAGTGCAAAAAATAAACACCATATTTTTTATATGTATTAAACTGTAGAGGGAATAATATGATGAGATGTGGGCGCCATTACCATAATCTACCTAGGTAGATTATGAGAGTATTATCCCAAATAATCCCTCATGTTTATTTTTTATTTTCTATATCTTGCCCGTAGGCAGTGGTTACACGAAATTCATTTCTTTTAGACTTCTGGGGGACCCGTGTACCTTACATAAGTAATATCTGAAATTACCATCACTGAAGCTTCTTCTGGCCTAGTGGTCTAGTGGTCAGTGCACCTGGCTACGAGTCTAGGGGTCCCTGGTTCGTTTCCCAGCTGGTATTTTTTTTATCTTATGGTGAATTATTCCAAAGATCTCCAGGGGTTGGTTAATTAGGCTTAAGTTATGTTTTTAAGACTCTCACACCTTCACTTTCACTATCATCATGTCATCTCATTGCGAGTACGTGTGACACCCTATGGTGTACCCTGAGCAACGAACACTTTGTGCCACCAGTGTGGCGAATAGTATACATACAGGCGAATGAAATGATTGTCATGTTTCTACCGTAAAAAATGCCATACGCTAAAAAAAAAATTCAAGCTTCATCTCATTATCAAAATACATATGCAATGAGACACAATAACATAACAAATCAAAATGCCTCTAGGCTATAGTGGAAAAATAAAATAATGTAGGTATCAGGTAAAATAAATCAATATAAAATAAACAAATTTAATATTATTATTCAGTATCATGGTATCTCATTCCAATAATCGTATTTGTAGCTATCTGTTATAGTTTTAAATCTATTAAACATAAGAAATAATTGTTGAAGTGTTCAAGATGTAGTATAGTGGGGAAGGGGGTGATGATATTCTCATTGTATAAAAAAAAAATAGAAAAAGTACTCAAATTTGGCACAATATTCTAGTATTATTAAAGACAAATAAAAGTGTTATAATTGAAGTATTAAATTTAAGTCCCTTCATATAAATAAAATTTGTTTTAACATTCAAATATTGCATTTATATTCTTCTGATTTTATACCTTTTTTAAAAATATATTAATAAAATGTATATAAGAACTGAAGATGTTCCAGATGAATAAAGAATATTTGTCACACCCACACAAAAAAAAGTTTCTTCAAAGGAAAAATAAGCCCGAGTAAATCTTTCCTAACGGCGCTTAATATCACAAACTTTCCACGGAAAAGAGGTATAGTTGTCCTGCTTGAGGACTTAGCCTTACTTAAAATCAATGAAAACAGTTAAACTGTGAAACAACTATAATTTTATGGTTTTAGAAGATCAGATAGAGATTCGTTTTTCCAGAAGCAGAAAAAAATATTATTATTATTATTATTATTATTAGCACCGCGTCTTACTACCCGTTCGGGTTATAAGCACTTACGCTAATGTGTAATGGTAGGGTGATTGTGAGATGAAATGGAGGACCTACAGTTTAACGTGGAATCCGAACCACGGTGGAGGCCTGGCATTCCCCACATTCACAAGATGTCTTGTCAGAGGTGAAGGAAGGGTTTGGTAACCAGATAAATCTTTGCCGCGACCGAGGATTGAACCCCAGCCACCAGCACAGAAGTCTGACACCTTACCCCTAGACCGCCAGGTCACCCAAAAAAATAACAAACATTTATTCAAAACAGTCCGTTAAATGCACTTATCCTAGAAAAGTTTTAAAAACCTTATACATGTAACAGAGCGTATCCATAATTTATTTGGATCTTACAAACAAACGATAAGTTGCTAGGAAACCAGTAGAACAAAATATTACTAAGAGTAAAAGAAAAAATAAATTCATGAAAAAGAATAAATTAATTTATTTTATAAAAATACGTCACATTTAAAACGGCCACTAGCTAGTTGTTCATTACAACAACAAAAACTCAAATCTATTATTTAGTTCGTCAGCCAACTTCATAATATATTTGGCATCGGTACGTTGTCTTGAAACGATTAATACATTTATTTTAATCTTTGGTCAATTAGTTACAAAGATGACCGTTCGAAAATCTAGAGCTTGCTGCTTTCGATAGTTTATATTATGTTTAAGATGCCGAGAACCGTTGATATAAAAATATATACGGAATATTAGGATTTAAGGCAGCTACGGTACACGTAAATAAAATGAAATTACAATACATTATATTAAAAATAAAATAATGTACTATAAATAATATCACAGTACAGTAATATTAAATTATTTAAACTTTCTATTTCTGAAATATCTTAAAAGTATTAAATCATCAAATATCATCCATGCAAACATTACCTGATGCTATTATTATATTATTTTCCATGCTCCAAGTCTTACTACCCGTCCAGTATATTGGCATATTTACACTAATGGGGTAGGAATGAGAACGGTAGATTTAAAGGTAGTGTACCCGCATTTGCTTGTGGGTAGAGTTAGAAACAAATTAAGAAATAACACATCTCAGTGCATTCTGTCCGAGATTCGAGCCTCGACCTCCACATTACTGGCAAACCAGACAAGACGAGTCTAACACTTTTGGCCACGTGTGGGTTACTGCTGAAATAAGGTTTGGTTTGGTAATATAAAAATGTGTAAGACAGACATTAACCTTTTTTTTTTTTAATAGAAAGTCCAAGTATCCGTGAATACAAGCTTCAAATATCCGAACAATGGGTAATAACATATTTTTAAAATAAACACTCAAAAGCTGTTACAATGTTCACAAACTAAAAAAAATAAAAAAAGTTATCTCCTTTATGAATTGTAAATTTTTTACAACGCTTCTGATTTTTTAAACATGCTCAGTCCAATTAACTGTACATGTAATTATTAGAGACATGTGCCTTTGACACTGAAGAAACAGCCGTGTTTTCGACTAGAATACTTTGCACGTTAAAAGTCTTTGTTAGAGCCTCCTACCCTCCAACACCCCCCTTCACACCGTTCAGCCCTCATTAGTCTGTACCCAGACAGAGATTCACACACCATAACACCTTTGAATACCACGTTTATAGGGAAGACTTCACCTGAGACGAGACTAATTTGATGGACTATTAGGAATCTTTAGCCGAACAGCTAAAGTTGCATATAGTTAAGAGTTCGTTTTGTTATTAATTTTTTTTACGCCTCGATATTCCCATTTAAATATGTATTTATATTTTGGAAGAGAAGAGATACCATTATGTATTTTATTTAATTATATAATGTTCGCTTTCTAAGCACGTGATCGTAATAGCACGTGAATATTATAAACTACATTCCAATTTTTAAAGAAAGGATCTGACAGCTGGGTAAGTTACTGAAGCTGTCGATTTTAATAGTAGGTATTAATATATATATATATAGAGAGAGAGAGAGAGAGAGAAAGAGAGAGAGAGAGAGAGAGCGTATGTGTGTTGTAGCCAAATGTGTTTTGTTGTTGAATGTATTCAGATTATTATTATTACCACAGCGTCTTACTACCCGATCGGTTTGAACGCACTTATGCTAATATGTAATGCTAGGGTGATTGTGAGATGAAATGGAGGACCTACAATTTAACATGGAATCCTAACCACGGTGGAGGCCTGACATTCCACACATTCACAAGTTGTGATTAATACACGTCTTGTCAGAGGTGAAGGAAGGGTTTGTCAATCGGATAAATCTGTGCCGGGACCGAGGATTGAACCCTGGACCCCAGCACAGAAGTCCGACACCTTACCCCCTAGACCACCAGGTCACCAATGTATTCAGATTAATAATATGTATATATGTTGTTTGGCCACCTCTGTGGTCTAGCAGTTAGAGTTCCTGGCATACTGGAAGTCCCGGATTCAAACTCCGGTGCTTCCAGAAATTTTCTGTGAAGCAGTGGGAGGTATAGTACAAGGTCAAACTCAGCCTCGTGAGGACAAATGAAGATCTACTTGAATTTAAAAAAATGTAGCAGCTCCGGTCTGGAAAAAACCGGGATTAACGGCTGGAGGGTTTGTCGTGCTGACCACATGCCACCCTCTATACGCAGATGTCAGCACTATTATCCCTAACAGTGGCGGCCGCTCGGTCGGTCGGTCGGTCGGTATAGATTGATTTAAGGATAAAGCCATGGAATTTATTTTTATATAATGTTGTTAAAAAAATATTGATTAACTTTTTCTACATAACATTTTCACAAACATATATACCTATAGGCATAGAGGTCGTGGCCCATCTAGCCAAAGGCAGGGGCAAGTGATACATACCCAAGCCACCCCCCCCCCCTCCTGTAGTTTGATGAGCCCTTCAGGGCAATCCGTATATATACATATAAAAACTTTTATTGGATATAGGTATAGAAACATTTTCTAGATAAACCCACTAAAACGAGCTTTCCTTTTCTTTTTTTTTTTTAAGAATACTTATTTAGTGTTTAAACAATATCAAAATTATGTAAAGATATATCGACTTCTATTTGATTGGGATTCGAACTGGCAAAGCCATCAGAGCTGATTAAGCCACGATTTGGGGCATACTACCACCAGTGGTCTTAGCCCCAACATGGAACCTATGACTAACTAAAATATATGTAATAAAACTATAGTTTTACTAATTACTATTGCTATAAAAATTGTATTCAAACTTTATTTAATTGAAATTTAGTAGATTCTTTACACATTTGAAAAATGTAATTATCTAATTTATGTATAAGAAATTTTGTCGACGTAGTTTTATTCTTTGAAATGAAACTTATTTTTTAATATTAGGCCCCTACTAAATATTCCGCTACCTTTGTGTATGAACCAAAAATGTAGTGTGTAGCTTGAATACAGTTGAGTTATTTACTTTAAATACATGCGAAAAGAATCATTTATAGAGCCTACATTATTATTTAAACCCTTGCCCTTAGTTACCATAAAAAAATCTTATAGATCTCATAAGCCTACATGAAATATTAATATAGGTGTAATATTAATATATATTAAAAAGATTATGTATATTATATATTATAAATTAAACTCCAGTCAAGGAATGTATAAAATATATTACACACCATCCAAAACATACGACTCAAAAAAAGATGTATTCCAAGTATTTGTAGTTACCCATGTTTAACAGAACTAATATTGAAACTTATTTTGAAGTAAGTTAGTTTATTCCAATAGAATTATCTTTTTTGATAAACAATTCATGTTTTTGAAAGGCCTATAAAAACCACGCAGATGTGGTTATATTTTTATTTTATTTCACAACGGTAAATAGTATCAATATTTTATTTAGTGACGTTTGAAATTCTTGCCCCATATTAAACGATGTTAAAATAATTCCGTTGAAATGTTATTCATTTAAAGAAGCTACGGTATTTATTACACCAAAAAAAATGTCCTGGTATATCTAAAAGTTATAAATCTATTATAAAGAGGAATATATCTTGAGCAAAACATTTCAAAATAAAACCTTTACATCTCAGCAATACAAATTTAATTTACAGTGTGTATATGAATTTTATTCACAATTTCCTGTGAATTTTAAACAAAATATATTAATATTTTCTGAATTGAAAAATGAAACTTGGACACGAATCGATACTGGTACTTTTGGGTTAGTACGCCAATGCTCTAACCACTGAGCTATCCAGGAATCGTCCAGTGCCCAGGGTAGTTTTCCACTCATATTTAAGGCAGAGTCTGTGATGGACGTGCGAAAGTCTTCGCATGAATTATTTTAGTTTATCACCAGACCTTTAGTCCTCTTAGTTTAGCTAAATAACATTACCTTTATGATTACATATATTTACTGCAGTTGAATGAGTGTGATTATTACTCACATATCCCCACAAATAACCCAAAATAAATATAATGGAAGAATCTAATCAAGATCGGAAGTTGGGGTAGGTAAATAGATAAATTGAAAAAAAAACTGCGCTGTGACTTTGGAACTAAGATCACCCCTTGAAGGTGAGAAGGTAACTCCTGCAAATCGAATCGATGCTGCCTGGCACAGCTGTAAAGAAAGACGGGTGGACTAGCAGGTCAGTGAAGAAGCGCTCAAAGCTAGGAATGTAATTGAAGTTGATAACAAAAGCCGCATGTGTGGAGGATAACGAACATGATACGACAGTACCTTTTTGTTACTTTCTCGCTATCTTACAGGTAGAGAAAGTATTGTGATCGTCAAAAATATCCAACTCAAGATTTTGATGAATCTTGACGTTTCATGACCCCCCCCGAATCCAAAAAAGTTGTTTTTGACTTTCTGTCTGTCTTTTTGTCTGTCTGTACCTCCAACTAGAGCCTAAACTATTTTACCGATCGGAATAAAACTTGGTATCTAGGATATAGTAAAGGTTAAGACTTATATATTATATCGATAATTAAAATTTAATGAAATGTATGGATTTAAACTAGTTAACAATTAAAGATATTGTGATATTTGAATTATGTTTGAATCTATAAAAAGTTAAGTTGCTTTGTATACATATTAATTGTAACATGTACTACAATAAGAGTCAAATGGAGTAAGCTAAAAACATAATATATAATTATTGAAAGACAATCATTAATAAGTCAAATTATAAGCCAACAGTTAATAAACACATTGTTGTACTGAGATAATTAAAACTTAGTGTACAAGCGTGAGTCAATTACAAATGAACACATTGAATGAAACGATATACTATAATTTATCACTTATTTTAAGTGAAGGTAAAAACTAAACATACAATACATAAATAGTTAAGTTTAAAAGGAGTTAAAATATAGAAACGATTTAAAACGCAAGTTAAATGAGTTAATAACATTGATGTTTCAGAAAGCAAACTTAGCATTTTTACAGTTATCTAAACCTTGTCTGGAAAATGTTGTCCCTTTACTTCTTTTTTCCGTGTTCCTGTATTGCTGTTAGTTACGGGAACTCTATTTGTCCGACATGTTTCAGTGGTGGTATTAACGCACCATAATCATGGAGCTGAAATTAAAATTAAAGACTTGCTATAAAATACGAAAAGAGTGAAACTTAAAATAAAAATTTCTCGCAATTTGTCAGCTGGTGCTTCACTATAAATGTCACACATACATGTAATAGTGTAAATATATAACAAATACATTTAATTCAATTAAGTCTATTCTTACAACTAACAATTCTAATACTTAATTTAGTTCTCTAAATCTATTAAATTTTATATTTTATTTAATATTCAAAAACCAGTCTCATGTTCATTTCATAGCTTATTTGTCATATTGGTCACTATAGTATGGTTATTTCATTAAGTCTAATAGTATAAGTAGTAGTAGTAGTAGTAGTAGTAGTAAAGAAACAAATTCGGACCTTTATAGACCCCGTAATGTTCATACGTCAATATTTGTATCGTTAATAAGTTGACTAAAATAAATTTAAGATTGGTCTGAGTATTT